>LPNX010616351.1:626398-653252 GCA_001517045.1 Pseudotsuga menziesii
ATTGAATCATGGAGCACTTTGGAAAGTCCTGGGAATCAAATCTGCTTTATTCCTCACCTCCTAGGCGCCCTTCTGCTTTTTCTGCTTTGTTGACTGCTTTTCCAGTTTTTAAAGCACATAAGGAAAGCTAGACTAGGTGAGGTGAACCTGTTTTATTCCCCTTTCATCCTCCACTCTTTCCTCCATGCAAAAGCATGTATGAGATGCCATTTGATCACTCTTTAGCTTTCCCATACGCCCTTGCTAATTCGTGGGGTCCTTGATAGATTTGGGATCAGCCTTTTACACCTATGGGGGATTTGCCTATTTTGGGTAAGCCTGCTTTATGCTAGATTTGGATGCTTCCTTATGCATTCGATTTTCTCATGTATTCTATATATTCATCAGCCTATGTTATTACAGGGTTGTCTATTGTACACTCAGTTAATATAATTTTGTGTTACAGCTCCATATTCAGTCTCCATTGTTGATAATTTGCATAATCAATTGTTAATTGCTGTGAGTGAAATTAATCTACTGCAGGCCTGAATTTCTACAAAAGACCCTATCTGGGAGCGAACCCCTCCTTTCTCAGGTTCGTAAAATATGTGAGAATCGACTCATCACTTGATGAGCTACAATGAGTGTTTGTTACCCCGTTTTCTTTCATAAAAATGAAAAGAGGCACTCATCCTTCAAGATGGGGAAATTAAGGGAAAGGGGAATTTTTTTCATTTATATTTATGGCAGTCTACAGTCCACCTTTGAGTCTGCATTTGCATATCTAAATAGTTGGGTATTCAACTTGTCTCCAAGTTGATCCAGTTTTGTGAGTCACCTTACTCCTTTGAATCAATTCAAAGAATGCTTCTTCATATTCCTTGCATTACACCAGATTTTAGTCTTGTCAATTCAATGCTGCCAAGTCACATGTCGTGTCGTTTTTCAAAGGATGTCTCTTCCGAAATTCAACTCATCAGTAACTTTACCTTCTTACCAAGTTGGTCATGTCTGAGTCAATTTCATAGTTGTCTCATCACTTCAAAATCACATTTTGTTCCATGTTTCATGTCAATGATGGGGGAAACATCATGGCCATCCTTCGACAAGTCTATTCATGTGGACTTCAGCTCATCATCCAAGAATTAGACTTAGAAACCTAGTCAAGTACCTTGAAGCTTGCATGCCTCAATGGCAGGTTTCCTTGCTTTCAATAGTAGGTTTTCATCAATGACCTCTGATTGAAATATTCTATCAAGTGTTCGACTTCAGAACATCTATTCACACTTGGGAGAATGTACTGAGATACCTTGGAAATCATTGACATTAATGATAATATCCCTTGCACTTGTTAACAGTTTACATCAATGGCTAGTAATCAAGTGGCTTCTACCATGTTCAATGTCAAGACACCTATTCACATGGTTAGAATCGTATCGGTTAGGGATTGGAATGAAGACTCTGAGTGGTTAGGCTTCATCAACATAATTTCCTATCCTCAGGTTGCGATGGAATATTATTTGGAATCATGACATGGATCCACATTGTATGTTTGGTGGCTATGTCCATACAGGGTTAGGATAACATGTATCTAATTTGTATGTTATGTAGCCATGTTCCGCTCTCTATGTCATTTGTTCATATATCTACAGTGTATTCTTAGTAGCCATGAAATGGCCATCATCATGGATCTCCAGTGTATTGGTTTACAGCCATGGTTGAGACAGAAGTCAGTTCTTGGTATTTTGTTAGTTGTAAATCTCATCTCTTATTGCCTCTGATACCGGATTGATGTCTAGAAAACTATTTCACCTATCACTTCCTTCTAGCCTCATGCTTTGGGGGGAATTCTATTGCACCTGAAAATCCCACAGTTTCCTATTTTCCTTTCATAAATCCTAGCCTAAGATTTCCTTGGAAAAAATTTTCCATCCCTAGGAAAGCCGATGCTTTTCCCTAGTTCTGACAAAGCACCTTCGATGCTCTGTCGAGTGGAACAAAGTGTGCCATCTCTTCCCTATATTTTTGCAGTAGGCGCTGTTGGTGCTTCTTCACCTGAAGCCAAGAGAGCTGATCAACCCAAAACATGAAAAAATAACATTCTAGAAGCTTCCTTGCGAATAACTATTTGGAGTTTGTTCCTACTAGCTAGGGAGAGGTGGCATTTGCCTTCCTCTCCTGTTGGGATCACCTCCTATCCATTCCTCAAGTGAATCTCATCATACTTTGCCTATAAATAAAGCCTTCATGGAGTGAGTGAGAGGAGGCTAAAGAAAGCACCCTTATGCTGTTGGACTGAGATCTGGTTCATAGGAAATATAGAGTAAGCTTATGTGTGAAGAGATTTTTGTAAGCGTGAAGGATTGTATATCTTTTGTAGGGGATAAAGCTAGCAACATCAAGGCTTTATGGTTGTAACTTTACTCTCTCATTATTAATATAAAAGCGTTCCCCTTTCCCATATTTAATGTGTTTTAATATCAGTTAAATATTGCTAGACTCCTTAATCACTAGCATAGATGATTGATTTGTCATGATGCTCTCACTTTGTGCTTTTTTGTCATTTAATATCTGTTGCAAGTACTGATGTTTGCGAGACAGACTCTTGGAATAAGGACGAAAGGACTTAGATCCAAGGTATGATTTTAGTTTCATGTTGATCAAATTGATTATCTAGGGAAAGGATATGCTGTTATGCTCTTTTAGTCTACACTTGTGTCTTACACGGTAGAGGAACAAGCGGTGTCCGCACCGGCTGCAAAATCACTTGAAACATATGAATGGTTTAGAATAATCCCATCTTGCAACTATTTCTTGTGCATGTAACCTCTTGATAATATATGTAGTCTTAGAGAGAAGAGTGCATTTATTTTTCAACTAGAATTCATAAAAAAATATGTCAACATCCTCTAATTTTAAGATGTCAATCGGGAAATTATTTATATTTGGCCCTTTCTTTTTCTCTTTCTGTAAATTTATTTCTTGACCAACATCTATGGCTTGTACACACCATCAAATGGGTGTGTATATGATACCTACCAATGTACCTAAACTGATATAACTTCCTCATTTTCTTTATTGGCCTTCATAACTTTTGCAATCAAGAATGGATAACAACATGGATCTTTTATAACTAAAACTACAATCATGCAACCCTCCTTGATATCTAGCATTGGTGTCATGTAAAGGTCTTCCATGGATTCATGATGTGCACATGATATTCTATACCTAATAGACATTTCCCTTTTCTTTGCTTGAGAAGACTCAATAACACCTGGAGGTTCCCGTTGTTCAACATTTCTTTCCTCATGTTCAATTGACATACTTTGTGTCCAGCTAAATGGATTCTTCAAAATTTTATCTCCATTTGTTGAGTTTGAAATTATGTTGCTTTGCTTAGAGAAAAAATACTACCACCAAATAGAATCAGTATAATCACAGTATTCATATGTATATTTGATATACTTTTTTATTTATTCCAAGCGCTCACGAGCATTTACATCTCTACTATGCTAATGTGCATTATGAATCTTGGAAGCTAATTGCAATAACAATAACTTTGAAGCATACATTTCATGATTTAGGATGAATTTCATAAATGATGAACATGATGAATGATCCCATTTTGCACTAGTTGAGTATTTGTTTCCCACTAGTTTGATTCCATCAATCCTTTTGATATTAAATTAACAATGGAATCAATGTCATTAAGTTGTTCAGTTCATTTTTACTTCCCATGCAATCCTTGAATAAATTTTCGCATGTAAAATGTATCATAAGTTATAGCAAAGACGCTTACATATTCATAATCAAATTCAAAGTTGTAATAAAAGACCACCTTGGTGAAGCATATGGATTGAAAGTTGTAACTTCATATTGGGGGTAAATAGGACATCACTATAAGAAATTTAAGGAATGGCATTCTCTTAAGTTATAGCAAAGATCCTTCATTACAGAAAATTTGGAATCTAAAATAGGCCTTCTAAGGAAAATAATAAAATAATAGTTAAAATAATATTTTTAAATTTTGGAGGAAGAGAGGAAGAACTACTTTTTTTCTTCATATTTTCAATATATATCCTTGTGGTTTTAGTTAAAATTCAAGTGGGAGTACTCATTGGATGCATCCAACGATTATCCGCACAAGATACTTTTGATGGCACCCACTCTATGAAAAAATGAGAAAAACATTAAAAAAGTGTGTTAATTTCAAGTAACACTTTTTTTAATGTATTTCTCATGAGTGAGATCCATCAAATGTATGCAGTGTGGGTACTCGTTGGATGTGCAATTCATGAAACAAGTGATCTTGCTTGAAATTTTTGTAAAACCATAAGGAGATAAGTTGAATATACATTTTTTTTAAAGTAGTTTTTATGACAAATGTGTTAAGTCAACCATTATGGTTGACTCTTTTTCTTGAAATTCTTTTGGTTCTTGAATTCCAACTCATCAATAGCCCTTTTTCTTTTGAGGCCAATTTAAACTACAATTTTACTCATGAGTTCTTTAGATTCAAATTAAATGTTGTAATAAAATAAAGAGCACTTTATCATAGACCGAAGGTTGTAACTTCTTATTGGTGGTGAAATTGGACATCATTGGTTATCACTAAGAAGTAAAAAAGCTAAGAAGTTATCAATTGGATGAGAGTTCACGATTGATGAAAGGTAAATGATGAGATATCCATGTGAATTTCTACATAATAATATTTGTTTATAAAATTTAAATAATAATAAAAAACAACTATTATAACATGGACGAGAATGGTGATAATATGTATGATAACAAAAGGCAATTGGTATACGTATTAGGAACAATAAATAAATTTACACTTTAGGGTGATATTTCTATATTTTTGTTCTTAGTCTCTATATAAAACATTTTTCAAGTTTTAGGATGATAAAAACAATGTTAATATAAAATTGAAAGCTTGATTTTCTTCATTTTTGCGTGATTTGTGGTCATCCTTCATCTTTCCAAACCCTTCATGTGCTACTAGTGCCTAATCTTCAATGCATCAAGCTCAATAGAATTGGTGCTAGCTTAATATCTATTTTCAAAAATAGTAAAAAAGTTATTTTGTATCTTTCCAAATTCAAACTCTACATCAAAACCATACATGTATTGATCCATAACGCCATTCTACATGTTTCGAACTCTACTTAATTGTAGACTAATTTTTTATTCACATAAACATGTCCAATTTGACCAATATTCTATGTCAATATGTAAGGAACCCAGTGGGTTACTTGACCTTAGTATCCATAATAAGAGTACATTCCATATAAGAATAAATATTTTTTTTATATATTCATATTTTATTACATTTCATATCTTTCTCTATATACATTTGGCATATATAATACACAAAGTGATAAGTTAGGTCCCCTGAGGAAAAGGGTGCATCCATTAATAAATAAATTATTATTCTATATAGATATACAATTACATAAATACTTATAACAATATATAAATCATAATTATTAAATACTAGTAATATACGAACTAGGCTTATTACAAGTCTTCCCTATTTCGAAATGACTTGTCCTCAAAGCGTAGTAGAAAGATAGTGCTTGATGAAATAAACCATATTTGTAAAATATTCATCTATGTAATAAGTTTGGGGAAACAAAACGATCTCTTTTTCTAAGCCTTAAACAATATTGTTATATGGAATAAGGATCAATCCATCCGAAATGAATATTCTCTGGAACTATCTGATGAAAAGAGTATTTATTTGATGTTCTTTGATGTGCTTTTGAGATGTATAGATGTTTGAATGTTGTGATATGTTAGAACATTGCTGGCATGTGTAATTTTGATTTTTTGTGCTCTATTTCCTATAATTAGGTATCCAATGCGATGCACTAATACGTCGATCTTTCATAAAATTTGGTTTAAAATTTTCATTGTGTACTTGAGTCAACATGTTGGAATTTTTTATTCGTGTACTGACTGGTGTGAATATTTCTAGATTAGTAGTGAGTAATGGAACTTCAAGCTTCATTGAATATGGTGATGTCGACATGTCACTTAATTGTGGCTTCAAAATGATTTCTAGATGTCCGTTCACTAATGGAGCTTCCTTTGTGATGCCACTTTGATTCAACTTAACTTCTAGATGTTCATTCATAAATGAAACTTACTTTGTAATGTCACTTTGATTTTGAGTTCTGGGTATTTTTGTTGAGGTCCCTTTATCTGCAAATTCAACTTTTGAAAACTTCCTTGGTTCCACTGGATCGGTTAAATTTTCCTTATCGACCTTAAATATTTGTATATCCTTACGTTTTAGTTCCTTTATTTTTGTGAGCGGAATTTGTTTGTGATAATTCTTTAAAAAATTAATCTCTTTGTATTTATCTCACAATATTTTGTCAACATATTTCTTTTGAGATTCTTGATCACACTGAATTGTGACATCTTGACAACTTGAATCTTGATACTTAACTTGTAAGTCACAATTCATTGATTTTTCTTCTCTTAAATTTTTTATTTTTTCTATCTATTTATGATTAAGGTTCTGCAAGTGAGAACCTTATTCATCTTTTTTTGATAATTTATTTTTAATCTCTTGATTGTCTTATTTTTAATCTCTTGATTGTCTTGTATCCTTTAAGTTTTTAATCATATCTCCAAGTTACGATTGTTTTCTTTTTCTCTATTCAATTGCTTGGCCCAATTCTACCCTATTTTCCTGGCCTCTTCTTTCTCGTGTTCTCTAGTTTCATCCTCTTGTTCCAAGCGACTTTCCAAGAATCGAGGTCTATGTCGAAGTCCCTGGCTAATAATCTTAGTAATCTTGTATTTTCCATGTTATCCTCCTATAAACTCTTGAGGTGGTTGCATATGCAGGAGCCCGTACACCAACATTCTCCATTTTGTTCCATGGCATACTTTTTATTGATTACCATCATCACCTTTTATGTCTAATCATTCTAGTTGTTGTTGCACATGAGAGCGGGGATAAATATATTGATAGATCACCCTGTATTCCAAATCCATGTCCAAATCCATCGCCTTTCCTTCCACCAATTCATATAATACTTCATGAATTTGTTTTTTAACTAATTGTACTCCAACAAGTCCTCCCACGTCATATATTGAGTTGAATTTGATTGTACCATTCCATATGAAGAGAGTTCCGAGATGTGGGGGATAATTTCAACTAAATTCACACTTAAGACCATTATAATGGAGTTGCAGCTTGTGACACCATGTAGGTTCTATCATATCCATGTGTCCTATTCCACCACGAGAAGCACTTATGGGATCAAGTCCCGCCCTGAATCCTGAGTGTCCACCATGAGTTGTTGTTCTTTGAGTTTGACAGCAGAGTTGGTTTCCATGTATGCAACTAAACTCAATTCTATAAGAACGTGCCACCATTGAATCTGGTTTAAGTGTTGGATTTAAATTTTGATGATTTCTACTTGCCTTTAAAAGTTTAAATTTTTAGGTTGCATGTTTAGAGAAAAACAACTTATGATTTAGGTTGAATCTCCAAGAATTATGAGGAAAGAAATGCCTTATTTCCTTGTGATATTGTATCCTTTCCATAGAGTGTCGCCCTCTGCTTAGTTGTTTATATTCCTTCCTAAACCCCATGTGAATCTTAATATTACTTGTCCTTCAGGGTTCAAAATTGCCCCTCCCACATCTACTTCTCTTCTTATTTTTCAAATAATTCACCTCTAGAAGTTTTCTCAAAATCTCGATATTTTTCTATTAGTTTAGCTCATTCATATTTGAATTCTTTAACATGTGAGTTCATTTGTGGAATATCCTGATGTTTTATTAAAGTAAAGACTTCTCCACAATTAAAAAAATATTATTTTTATTTTTAACCTCCAATCTCCATTTAAACTCATTTACACAAGATAAGCATTTCCACAAAAGGAATTTTTTTAGACTTCATTTTCGATAAGCTTGATAATTAGAAAACGCTTTAATAAAACACCTTAAATATGAAAACTTCACCATGTTTTCTTTTTATATAAATTGAATTGGAAGCTCTTTTGTATTTAATATTACCTTACAATATTGATTTACTCTTTCCCATCCATTCACTTTTAAATTCCAATGTTGATACCTCTTGAATACTTCTTTCACTTTTACACATATGGTTATTGTCCATTATACAGGGATAACTTCAGTATAGTAAAAAAAAAATCCTTTATATCAGTAAAAGAAAAAATTATTGTAGTGAAAATAGATTTTTTTATATGATGGTAAAATTTAGATTTTTTTTATTGTGATAATTTTTTTATTGCTACAATAAAAAAAAAATCTTACTACAGTAAAGACGGGTATTTTTTTCTTACTACAATAAAAATGGATATTTTTTAATACCACTAAAATTAACTTTTCTTTCTTTATTTCCCCTTTGGTAGTAAATATCCATCTTTCTTATTTTTTTTTACATATTCTATTTTTTTACGTTTTAACCTTTTTTGTTCTCATTTACTCTTTCCCATCCATTCACTTTTAAATTCCAATGATTTACTCTTCCCCATCCATTCACTTTTAAATTCCAATGTTGATACCTCTTGAATACTTCTTTCACTTTTACACATATGGTTATCGCCCATTCTATAGGGATAACTTCAGTATAGTAAAAAAAAAATTCCTTTATATCAGTAAAAAAAAAATTATTGTAGTAAAAATAGATATTTTTTCTTACGATGGTAAAAATTAGATTTTTTTTACTATGATAAAAAATTATTGTGATAATTTTTTTATTACTACAATAAAAAAATATAAAAAAATTCTTACTACAGTAAAAACAGGTATTTTTTTCTTACTATAATAAAAATGGTTATTTTTTAATACCACTAAAATTAACTTTTCTTTCTTTATTTCGCCTTTGGTGGTAAATATCCATCTTTCTTACTTTTTTTTGTACATATTCTATTTTTTTACTTTTTAACCTTTTTTCTTCTTATTTTTGTTTCATTCTTTCCCACAATGAGCTTTAAATGAAAAGAGCCACAAGCCATTTTCTTTATTTATTTCTTCTTGATTGTAAATATCGTTCTTTCCTTCATTTTTTTTTTTACTTTCCCCATTTTGGGCCACGAGCCTAGAGTTAGATATTTTTTATTTTTCTTCTTATTTTCTTTTTGTTCTCTCCCACAAGGAGCTTCCTTTATTCTCTCTAGACAAAAGTTGACATGACACAGGTAAATGCCCCTTTATCAACGATACATCGATGTACGACCAAATTCCGAATTGAGACCAGAATTTGGAAGGTAATGATGGATGGCATTATGGGTTCTCCTTGGTCTAGATCAAATGTGGTCAATCTGGAATTAGAGGGATCGACGACCCCTAAAGTGGATAAAAATGCTTTCTCCTACGTCGGGCAAGTTTTGAGTACCTCCAGAGCAAACATGGCCGTAGGAGAATGGGCCAAGTCTTCAACGATGTTATAATTTAGGGAATCTTGAGCAGGCGCATTATTAGTGATACGTCATATAGAAAACCATGGACCTCTGGTCGCCACATCAGTGGAGGGGCATGTTGGCAGTGTTAGAAGTGGATGTCACTAATGGGTCAGCGATTCCCGTGGCGGAGCCATACAAGTTCCGCCTGGTCTGTAGGTTGACTTCGTCGATTGACAGTGTCATCAAGAGATGGACACCAGTATTTGTAGAAGGAGCCGCGACATGGGCTGGGGGAGATGCAGGATATAAGGGAGCAGGTGGGGCCAAGGGTGTGGTGGAAACCAATCCTTGGAGTGGTAATGGATTTTGGAGCACCATAGGCAGAGAACCTGGTGGTGTTGGGTTGGACTGAGCCTGAGCTACAGCATTGGCACCCTACTAAGCCTCATTTTGGAGAGACTAGTGAGCATGAGTTATGTGAGGGAACAGATGGATATAGTGACCGAAGGTGTTACATAGGGCACACAGATTATTAATCTGTAACTGTGGGTACTTTCCCTGTCGGTCAGGCTATTGGGGGTTCTCTGCCGGTGGATTGGCACTGTTGTTGTTGTGGGGGTTAGGTTGTTGGATGCCTCCTTGTGGTTGATTGTTACCTCAGTTTCATCCTCGATTTTTATTACCCTTCCCTTGTTGGTTATTAGGGGCGGGTGGGTTTGGAAGGTTCTACTGAGTGAAAAATATTCATGTGGAAACCAGAGGGGATGGGGCTAGAGGCGGAGCTTGTTGCACTGGTGGTGCGTAATACACCAAAGGAGTAGGAGGAGATGCAAATCCAGACACCTGGCCCGAGTACAACTGTTCCGGCCAAGTCGGTTGATGGGCGTGCTGATTTGGCGTGGGGTGTGCATATGAGGAGGAGTCCCCAGATTGAGCCATCATCCATGAGTAGTCGGGGGCGTGGTTTGGTTATGAAACATTATGGGTGTTTCTTGGTTGCAGTGGAATCATAGGGGGTACCGCATAGTACTGAGGGTGTTGTCAGACAAAGCCAATTATACCATCTGCAGCATGGATTCCCCCGATGTATCGCGACGGGAGGTGTCAGCATCGGGAGCATCTGGTATGATGGTATATGAATACCCAGACTAGACGTAGATTAAATCGAATTGTTGGGCCTTTAATATGGCCTCCTCCTCATTTTGGGGCCACTCAGAGGCGACGTCCTTGGCTATGGGTGGGAGCAAGGATTTTAGGAACCAGTTAAGGAAGATCCTGTTAGCTAGTTGGATCTTGTACAAGCTGCAGCATCGTCGCCACTCATGGATGTGGTCAATGATGTGATTGGTTGCATTTTGCCAGCAGGATAGAAGGATCTCCGCTCCCTCATTGTATTGGACTGATAGTTGAAAGTATTGGAGGAACATGGAGGCAAGTGACCAGAAATCAGGATAGGAGGAAGGTGGTAGTTCGATGTACCATTTTGCAGTAGCACCTGTAAGTGTGCATTGTAATAGCCTTAGTTTGACTGAGTCATCCACAATGTTATTTGAGGAACACCATAGGTGGAAGGACATGATATGGTTATGGGGGTCCTCTCCCGCCTTTACCTCAAACTTTGGGATGTCTAAAGGAAGTTTGGTTGGCATGGGAGGCCAATGGGGTTGATGAATGATGGGGTCATTCATTAGCCTAGCTAGATCTGGCAAGTTAATACGAGCCATAATGCTTAATTTAGATGCGAAGTTGGCTTGGGATGGACTAGTGATGATGTCGGAGTTTGCGGGAACATGATGCCCATGCATAGCTAGGGGTATGTGAGGCTGACCTCCCATGACAGGGATGGTTGGGATGGTCGCAGAAGGACCACTATCCCCAGGCATATACGGTGGTATGGTAGGAATTGTGGTGGCTACCATGGGGCCGCTACTAGTGGGTAGCGTAAGTATAGTAGCATGCACAATGGTGGTGGTACCACTTCCGGGGATACCCATGTTGATGGGAGGAAGGGAAATGGGTCCACCGCCAACTATCCCTCCAGATAAGGGATCAGTAATTGTGCTAGCCATGGGGCTAGACGGTGCATTGATCAGATTCATTTCAAAGTAGTAGGATTCTGAATCAGAATCAGAGGCTATGTGTCCCTCTGAAGGTGAGGAGGGTTATCGAAGAGGGTTTCGATGGTGACAGTCTAAGGAACCAAACTGAGGGGAGTGCCCCCTAAGTCAAAAGGAATATCATGGTGAAGAAATGGTGGCTTATTGTAGTAACTTGGAAATCAAATTCGGACCACATTTTAAATCGAATTCCTTTTGGCTCAAAAGGAGTCACTCAGCCACCAAGACTTTCTAAAGACAGCGCTTTGGTTTTTTCCTCACAGGTGGGTATCTAGTCAATTCGGATGGGGCTGTTTCCCATTTCTCTTGGAAATTCCTCTCATTGGCCAGCTACTTTAGGGTTCTTGTGGTACTCCTCACAATGCATTTTAGGTAAAATCCTAAGTACTTCCCACAGTTTTTGCGGATGAGACTTATGTCACAACCAAAATGTTATTAAGTAAATTTGGTTACTTTTAAGGTTTTGCTCAGGATCATGAACTGAGTTTGGTTAATTATTTGGTGTGGTTGTGTGCACTTGTGTATGAAACTATTACTTTTACTTTCAAATATTAAATAAGCACATAATAATGAATTTTCTGCAACACACAAGCAAATGGTTGTACCAAAGTAGGTCTGAAAGGTAAAAGAAAATCTGGAACAAGGTGCAAGATAAACAAGGGTTTGAAAATGGGTGATTGGCTATGATTCTTGCAAAGTAGTAGTGTGACTACGCCAACTTTGCATCCTTCACATCAAATAGGGAGTGTTGTGCTCTCAACAAAGTGGAAACAAGTCTACCCATAGATCCACAGGTCAAACCCCAAGTGCCTGGTGCTGAACAAGGAGGACACAAATGTCGTGAGACACCCAACGGTCTCCACTCCTCGTAGCCTCCAAAGTCACTTATTTTTAATTGAAGAGAACAATAATAAAGTGGTTTCCTCTTACTAAACTTACTCAACCCCTCGTTGTATCTTAGAAGACCCTGGAGGGTGATGACCGAGTAGAGGAGGAGGGGATAAATAAGTGTGTTAATTTCCAAGTTTTAAAATGAAATACAGAAATGTAAACTGTAGAAATCAACTTAGAAACATATAGGTCGCATGTGACAGGTCAACAATCGCAACTCAGTTGCTCAAATAAGAAAAACGGAGGCAACTGAGCTCATAAATAGATAGGTCTCTCTTAACTAATGGATAGTCGTGACTGGGTCACTCAAGCAAGCCAAACAGAGGAGTTTGGGTTGCTCTTGAATGCAAAATAGGAGAGAAATTTCCCTGGAAGACAAGTCACATTTTATGGGGGTAAATTCGTGACCTGGATCGCGAGTTCTAGCCCGAAAGGCACAACTAGGTCGTGGGTTTCGACCTGAAAGGAGTGACGCCAGCTAGAACTGGAAATTTTTTAAAAAGCAGGTCGTTAGAGGCTGACACGGGCAGGCACTGGTGCCGTATAGGTTTGGATCGGTTTCCTGGGGTCTGATCAGTGATGGTTGAGACTCAAAATAAAATAAGCACCTACAAAACAAGAGGATCGAAAAGGATCGACCCAGTATGGTTGCCAAAACTGTAGTAGGGTTTTCACCCTTGCTGTTCAAACGAACCTCCCTTTCGTCAATGAGACAGAAGGGTAGAGCTCGTGGAAAAGGAGCTACAACAAACAAAACATATTAGGAAACAAAAAACAATAAGCAAATGAAACTAAACTAAATAAAAGAAAACGTGACAAGTATACCTTCTCTTTTCTTGAAAATGGGCCACCGTGCTCCAAACTTGGAAATGGGTCGTCTTTCCACAGGCTGGTTAGTATGGAGGATGCCTCAACATACCAGATGGGAGATGGTGGGGCTATGGAATGATTAGCAAAATCAGGTGAGTACTTTGAGAATAGTGGTCTCTCAATGTACTCACGGAAATAGAAAAATGGGAGAAGGAATAAGTGAATCTTGTGATGGAGACCTCCACACTATTTTATAAAAAAATTCTATCTTTTTCTCTCTTTTAGGGTTTTAATCCCTTTTGTGGTTTTTAGGCCCTTTTGCATTTTTGCCCTTTTTTATGTTTTTTGAGCTTTTTGAGAGAGAATAAGGGTAAACCATAGTTGTGGAGGTCAAAAAATAAGGGAAAATGGTAGGAAAATGATGTATGTATGTGGTTTAGGCCATGTAGATTTAGTTGAGAAATTTTTTGCATTAAGAAAACCAAATGGTTTACTTGACCTTAGCATCCATAATAATAGTACTTTCCATATAAGAATAAATACTTTTATGATAAACTCATATATTATTACATTTCATATCTTTCTTGATATACATGTGGTGTATCACAAAGTGATAAGCCATGTCCCCTTGGAAAAAGGATGCAACCATTCATAAATACATTATAATATTATATTGTCTATACAATTACATAAATCCATTTTACAATATATAATTGATAATTATTAAATACTAGTAATATGCACTAGGTATGTCAAACAATAAATGTTTTGTATGGTATTGTTGTTAGATTATTTTAAATTAATCTTCTATGACAAGATATGTATTTTATGGTAGGATTGTTCTCAATTGTTTAAATATTTTTTTTGAAGTTTTCTCACACAAGATAAATATTATAATGCCCTTAATTGCATTTTGAGTATTCTCAAATTAATCATACAACTAGGTATGTGGACCCTAACTTAAACAAATATGTTTATACTATGCTAAATATATTTATATAATTTTTGTTAATCATATAATTAAGCACATAATTCCATACATAAATTTGTCCCATGTCTTGCTAGTTATAACCAAACATGTATCATGTGTAGATACCAAAGCCTAATCTTCAACTCATCATTATTTTAGTACAAACACTCAATTCTATGGGTGATAGCTCAATATATTTTTTAGCAAATAGTAAAAAATGGTTTTTTTCGTATCTTTTCAAATGGAACTCCACCATCATAACCATACATCTCTAGCCACAATGATATTTCACAATGTTTCAAACTCTACTTAATTTTGTACTATATTTTGTATTAGTCCAACTTGACAAATCTCATATATTATATATGCATTTTATTGTATTCTATGATTTTTAATATTCTCTATTTAATATATGTATTTTATTGATTTAATACGGATTTGAATACTCATGCACAGACCAATAAGTAAACAAACAAGAAACTAAACAAAGATAAATTGAGAGAAAAATGATCATCAGTCCTATCATTTTGAAATAGGTGAGCCTTTTATAAGTAAGTCAATCTTTAAACCTATCCACTTATTAGTTGGATATAATAAAACTAAATTCACACACATTGACCAAAATATAACTAACTATAACAATTACTTTGTTAGTTACATTGAGATCCATGTTTAGTTTCTCCTCTCCTCCAATCAGTTGAGAGGGTGCACTTCCCCATGTGAGCTAAGTTGTTCTATGAGGGGCACCTAGGTTGCCCAATTCCTCCATGTTTAATATTTAAAGTGTCCCTACTTCTATGAGCATCTAAGGGAATTGGTGTTGCGCAGATGATGTTGACAACCATTTAACTTGACATTATAGTTGTCCTTTGTGCCCCACCAAATAAGAGGCATGTTGTTGGTTACGGGTATTAGTATTGTGGATATCACGCAGGGTGTCTTACAAGAGGGGGGTTGAAAATATGAAATTGACTCAATAGGATGGGATATTCTCACCATATCTTCCAAAAGAGGCAACTCAAAATGCTTGAGAGTATTCACATTGGCCACATCGTGAATTCCCATCTTAGGGGAGAGATCAAGGTATTAAGAATTGTCTCCTACTTTATGAAGGACAGTATATGGTCCATAGTGGAATGATGTCAATCTATGTTGGTGTTGGGAGTTAAAACTTTGATGGTCCATGTAAAACCAGACTTTGTCCCCCTGAGTGAAGGGAATAGGTGTGCGGTGAGCATCATAAAAATCATTGTAATGTTGTTGGGATGACTTGAGTGCTTCAGAAACTTGTGCATGCTTATGATATAAGGTTTGCAAAAAGGATAGAGAAGAGGTATGTTCTTGTTGCTGATGTGGGGTGGCTAAAGGATACAAATTCAAGGGAAGCCCAAATGTGGCCAAAGGTTAGTGTCCATAGCATGCTTCAAAAGGAGATAGACTAGTAGACAGATGGATTGATCGGTTGTAGCTATGTTGTATAGTATGGAGACTAGTGCCCCATTGTTTGGTTTTTGTGAACTAAATGCATGAACCAAATGATTGTTGACCACTTCAATTTTTCCATCCGTCTAAGGGTGAAAGGAGATATAATAATTGAGATGGAAACCCGAAAAGGACCATAAGGTTTTCCAGAATGTGTTAAGGAAACAAGAATCATGATTTGAGATAATGTTAGTGGGTAAACCAAAGTGAGTCCAAACATGAGTATGTAGTGAAGAAAATATCAATGATATGAGAATCAATGGTAGTCTTAGTACAAGGAATAAACAATACCATCTTGGATAACCTCCAAACAATTTCCCAAATTGCCATAGAAGGCTACAAGAAATGGTCGTGCAAGTGTTGGAGTGTCTTGAGGGACCCAAATTTCCCACCATAGGAAGAAGCATGAGCCTCTCTCATCAAGGTAAGATGGTCCTTTGTAATTGGAACACACAACGAATTCAAATTTTACAACCACTCATCCTAGATATGATAATCCATGAAGGGGGTTTGATTCATTGTAGTAGGTTGTTGCATGGCTGTCCAAATCTCACCAAATAAGGGATTTCCAACATAAAGAGGCTTCTAAGCCTCATAAGTAGCACAAAAAAAACCAAGATATGAGGAATCTGAGTACGTTGTCGGCTAAAAAAGGTATGTCTTACGATTAGTTGTTCCCTTCTTGTATTTGATGACCAAATGGGATCATTGAATATATGCAGCTCAGTTCATATGGAATTTCTCGAGTCTTAATCTGTGAATTTATGAAGACCAAAGGAGGGTGATCTATGTGGTTAATGGTCTTCTTCCCAAAAATGTAGTGGTGCCACTATTTGAGAGCTTGAACCAAACTATAAAATCCTTTTTCACAAGTATTGTAATTTCATTTGAAATCCACCAATGTATTTGAATGATATCTAATCATATGTCCTCTTTGTTTAATAATGGAACAGCTTTTTAGAGGCATTCTACAGTTACCACCCACACTAGCAACAGCTTCTTCTGCTCCTTCCATACCCACATCCAATATGGATGTCCCTATGACTAATATCGAAAGGATCCTCATTGCCAGATATTCTCCTCTAAATTTGCCTAACCCCCTTTCTGCTATGCCTACTGTAGATTATCTAATATATCCCTAAGGTTATTGGGGAGGGATATTTTACAACTGAAGAACATTTAGAGGCATTCTACAGTTATGCTGAGAATATAAACATTGAACAAGAGGATGTGTGGACTAGGGCTTTTTTGCAGACTTTAGATGGCCACGCTAGGAAATGGTTCAAAGAGTTACCTGCTAGATCAGTAGCTGGCATTGAAGCTCTAGATGACATATTTTTGAAGCATTGGGGAGAAAGAAGGGACCACCATTACTATATCACATAATTTAGCAATTTGAGGAGAGAGAATGGTGAGTCTGTTTCAAATTTCACAAAAATATTTAACAAAATGTTCAGCAAGATCCCTGCTGAGATCAAACCTACAGATAGATACTTCATCCAAAATCACTTATGCAAATGCTTTTGATTCCGAGTTCTGTCTTATTCTCAGAGAAAGAAGATTTGCTTCTTTGTCACTCATGCAAGATGATGCTCTTGAAGTTGACTCTAATATCGTTGCATCTCAGAAAATTAAGGGAACAATAGACAAGAAGAAGCAATCTTTAGATCCTTTAGGTCCTTCTTCATCAGAGAATAAAATGGAAAAAATGGCCAATATCTTGGACAACTTAACAATTGAGATATCTAAAAATAAATATTGAGGTCAATTACCTGTAAGAGGTAAAGGGAAAAATTACTTTTCTCCCATAAACCCTAATATTTTCCCTTACAAAAGGAACAACCCATAGGCTCAAATACTCCAAAGGGATAGGAATCCAGCTGAGGAACAAATAATTAGAGCTCCCTTCCCAAATGAGATGTTAGAAGAAGAAGAAGATTTTGCTCAATGAGAAAGAGAAGGAGAAGAAAATATCAATTGCATGAAAGATGAAGTTGATCTCTCTTTCTTGACACAATCAGATTATGAGGAAGCCCTCATGAATGAGCAGATCACTGAAGAATCCTTGTATCAGGTAGATGATCAAGGAGGTTATAATTTGAGGTCCAGGATTGTTGCTCCCGAAAAGAAGAGTCATGTCCCTACAAAGAAATCTACTCCTCCTGCTAAAAACATTACTGATCCTACAAAGAAGATGGATGCTCCTCCAAAGTAGCATCAAAAGCCATTGCAGCCATCAGTCGATGATCCTATCCAGCTCAAATCTCCATCACAAGAGGTAATACTTTCTGACAAGTTGTCCTATTCTTTCAATCTTGAATCAGAAATTCAGAAACTGAAAATCCCCTTTCCCTTGATAGAGCTTATGAAGAATGATTCCTTTAAGTCATCTATATTGAAATATCTTTAACCAAGGACACCCATAGATGTTGACTTTGTGAACCTGCAAGATGATAATCCCACAATAACCCTAGGTTGTATCGTTGAAGAAATAGATGATTCTTGTCCACCCTTCTATATATCCTTGAACATCCATGACAAGATCCGTCACAACTCCATGCTTGACTCTGGAGCATCCCACAATCTTATGCCAAAGGAAGTGATGGATGAGCTTGGGCTCGACATCACAAAACCCTACCATGATCTTTTCTCTTTTGACTCTAGGAAAGTCAAATGCCTAGGTCTCATAAAATACCTTGTCATACACCTCTCCCAGCTTCCTTCAAAAAGCATAGTGATGGATATAGCAGTTGCTAATATCCCACCCAAGTTTGGCCTCCTCTTTTCTCGTTCATGGAGTAAAAGGCTAGGTAGTACCCTACAGATGGATCTTACCTATGCTACAATCCCGATGTTTGGAGGAGAAACCAAGAGACTTTACAGAGAAAATCAGTTTACCTACATCATCAGTAATGCAAAGAACTCTATAAATCATCCCATTTATGCAGTGGACATGGACCTTGGGGCATGTATTCTACAAATAGATGATTCTAAGCCAATACCTATGCAGCTCACAGATCCTACCTATCAGAAACATGAGGAAGTAACCACCTCTGTCTGGAGCATGTTTTTTGATGGGGCCAATACTCAAGCCTCAGCAGGTGCAGGTGTAGTTTTCATTTCTCCTTCAAAGGAGACTATTCATTTTTCTTACAAACTTGATTTCAAGACTACTAACAATATATCAGAGTATGACGATTTTATATTGGGACTAAAGGCTGCTAAGGAGATGGGAATCATGTGCCTGAAGATATTTGTAGATGCAGATCTGATCATACAGTAGGTGAACAGTGCTTTTCAAGCAAAGAATTCCAGGCTAAAGGCATACAGAGATGAGGTATGGAAACTTAGGGACTCTTTCATGTTTTTTAACATTTCCTATATACCTAGAGCTATGAACCATCTAGATGATTCCCTAGCTATCTCTACCAGTATGTCCATCCTCCTATGCCTCCTAAATTGAACTATGAAATCCAAGTCAAGTACAGGCCATTCCTACCTGATAATGTTAAATTTTGAAAAGTATTTGAGAATGATGAGGAACTTAGTAAATCTCTCTAGGTCGTTGATGAATTTTCTGATATGCTTATTGACCAAGAAAACCTAAATGTGGAGGAATCCCAAGACCTAAATTAAAAGAGAAAATGGGTAAGCACAATATCGTTTAGTTGCCAAGCAATCATATATCTCAGGGTCTAGTACCTCTTGAAGAGCTCTTTGACCATAATGATGCCCTCTTCAAACCTTTGAAAATGGATAAATACCCCGCTGTCCATGAGCACAATATAGGTAGCCAAGGTCATCCGAAATTCATAAATTTTTCCTCTGGTTGACTGTTGATCAGAAGATAGAATTTTGTAGTATTATGAAAGAATTTGCTGACATATTTGCTTAGGAATACAGTGATCTGAAAAAATATTATACAGATATCATCCAACATAGAATTCCCCTGGAAAAGGACACCATCCCTTTCAAATAGAAGTTAAGGCCTATCAGCCCTCTCTTATTTCCTATGATTGAGAAGGAAATCAAAAAGCTCCTAGATGCAAAAATCATAATCCTGCTGAGGTATTCTAGATGGATTGGAAATTTAGTGATAGTGAGGAAGAAAAATGGTGAAATCAGGATATGTGTCGATTTTAGAAATCTAAATAAATGCTCCAAGAAAGACAACTACCCCTTACCCAAGATGGAGCATCTATTGCAAAGAATTTCAGGAGCTAGTGTCATGTCATTCTAGATGGCTTCTCTGGCTATAATCAAGTTTTTGTACACCCTGATGACCAAGAAAAAAATGCTTTTACCACTCCTTGGGGTACCTTCATGTATGACAATATGCCATTTGGGATAATGAATGTTGGGGACACCTTTCAAAGGTCCATGGACATAACGTTTGTGGGATTAAAAGACAAGTTTGTTCTAATATATATTGATGACCTCATTTTCTACTCCAACAGTTATGAAGAACAAGTGCAACACTTAAGAAGGGTTTTTTCTGAAATATAGACAGTTTGGGATATCTCAGAACCCAAAAAATTCTCAATTTGCTCTCAGAGAGGGCAAACTCCTAGGTCACATAGTTTCAGCAGAAGGTGTGAAGATTGATCCTGTTTGGGTCGAAGAAATTCAGAAATTATCCATACCTAGGTCAAAAAAGGATATTCAGTCATTCCTTGGTAAGATAAATTTTGTCAGGAGGTTTATTCCAAACTTTTCTGAGTTAATAAAACACATAACTTCTATGTTGAGGAAGGAAGCTGAAATCAAATGGACAGAAAATGCAAGAAAATATTTTGAAGCTATCAAGAAGGCTATGATGGAAGCTCCCACTCTAATTAGTCCATACTATACCAAGATCTTCTATATCTTCTCCTTTGCTTCCTATGATACAGTGGCAGCAATTTTGTTATAGAAAGATGAGGAAGGTGTTGATAACCCCATTGATTTTTTCAGTAAAACATTGAGGGATGCTAAACTAAAGTATGATCCTATCGAAAAACAAGCTTATGATCTTATTAAGTCATTGAAAGATTTCAGAATTTATATTCTACACACAAAGGTCATTGCCTATGTCCCTTTAGCTTCTATGAAGGATGTCTTAACCCAGTCGAACATTGATGGAAATAGAGCCAAATGGATTGCAAATATGATTGATTTTGACATAGAAGTAAATCCCACCAAGCTATTAAAAGGCCAAGGCCTAGCTAAGCTTATGGCTAAAGAAAATTATGATCTACTAGGCATGAATCGCATTGGTATAAGTTCAGAAAACTTATTGGCAGAGGGAGAAACATGATAGTCAGCAGGTGGCTGAGAATTTTTCTTCATGTGAGTGGTACTCAAGTATTATTCATTTTTTGCAAACTTTAGAAGTTCCCCCTGAGCTCAGCATGACTCAAGCACGGGCTCTTAAGCTTAATTCTGTTAAATTTTGCATAGTTAACAATATGTTGTATTGGAAAGATCCTTCTATTATATTGTTGAGATGTTTAGATAAAGAGGAGTCTGTTCAAGTCATGCATCAGTTCCATTCAAGCATATGTGGAGGCCATCATTACTGGAAGACTACAACCCACAATATTCTAAGGGTTGGGTACTATTGGCCTGTTCTTTTATCTGATGTGTGTACCATTATGAAATCTTGTGACAAATGCCAAAGATTCATAGGAAAGTAGTAGCTCAGATATTTTCCCCTTAGACCTATTGTAGTGAATGGCCCTTTCCATCAGTGGGGTCTTGATTTCATAAGTGATTAATCCTTCATCAAGTGGTCAGCACAAGTGGATCCTAGTAGCCACTTATTATTTCACCAAGTGGATAGAGGCATTACCCACAAGGAATGCCACTTACAAAGTCATCATGAAGTTTCTATATGAAAACATCTTTATCAGATTTGGCTACCTGGAAAGGCTAGCAACTGATAATGCACCAGCTTTTAAATTCGGTGCATTGGTTAACATTTGTGAGTTAATGGGTATTCAATTGGTGCATTCTACTTCCTACTACCCTCAAGGCAATGGTATTGCTGAGTCATCCAATAAGAGCCTAGTTAGAATCATCAGAAAACTATTGCAGAAGAATCAGAAGAGCTGGGATTCTAAGATAAAGTTTGCTCTTTGGGATGACAGAGTGACCAACAAAAAATCCATAGGGACTTCTCTTTTTAAGTTGGTTTATGGTACTGATGTTATTTTCCCCATTTAGTTGGTTCTACCAGTAGCAAAGTTCTTTCAGGAGGAGCAAGATGAACCAAATGACATGGTAAGAAGAATGCTTGATTTGGTTGAGCTACAACAAGTCAGAGAACAGTGGGTGGAGAAGTCAGAAGCTCACCAAAAGAAGATAAAAAGTATTTTTGACAAGAAGGAAAAGGTGGAAAATTTTCAGGTTGGAGACTGGGTTCTGAAATGGGATGCTATCAGGAAAGACAAGGGAAAGCACGGTAAATTTGATTCTCTATGGATATGACCTTTTGTGATAACTCAAGTGCAACAAAACAATTCTTTCAAACTGGAAAGTCTAGAAGGTGAGGAGATGTTCAATGGCCCAGTCAATGGGAGATTCCTAAAACTCTATTTCATCTAAGGCTTCAAAGCCTTGTCATTGTAAATATCGTTTTTGTTTTTGTTTTTACAAAATAAATCCATGCCCAATGGAACACTGGAAGATAGGTTTAATATTTGTTTTTCAGGAAAGGCATTTGGTCTGTGGTTCTTGGAACCTCACAAGGAGGTTTCCATCTCCGAGTAGGAGCAAGATGTTATCTCCTAAATAAATTAGTCTTCAATAAACTAGACTTAGAAAAATTATTTTGTGTAGTGATAGGAAGTCAAGAAACATTTTTGAAGATTTCGAGACTCATTGTGAGAGCTTTGAGTGTTTAATAAAGTATGAAAACCTTTGGAGTCTGTTTTCCTAATAAATAAAAACGAAGCTCATCTTTCGATGGCTTAGGAAAACATCTCAACTGTTCATTAGCCACCGAAAATCCCGGCTTTCAGAAGCTTAAAAATAGAATTTGGGGCTACTTTATCCATCAAAAGTGCAATGAAGTTTAAATGGTTGGCGCATCCATCACACTGAGCAACCATCAGCATGAAAAGCACCACCATCAAGCCATTAACCACTGAAAAGACAAAATCTATAGTCAATCATGAGTTGGTAAGAGGGGTCGTTATAAAATTGAGGTGACCTATCCAAGCCCAAACCCTCTCTTCCCTACACTTGTCCCATGTCTGTGATTAAACTACCATGAGCATTGTGTTTCCAGATTGAATGATTGCCTTCCCTGCACTTGCTAGTTTTCAAGTCTCATCAAACTACACTGACACCTTGCTCAAATTGCAATTGCTAGTTAAATTTCTCAAAATCACCAACCCCCCTCCTTAATTCATTCTGCATTCCTTGCATGTGTCCTCACTGAGCCATGATCCACTGAATCTCGCGCTTTAATTTTCTTCTCCAAGGTTTGAATTTTCAATTTTTGCAGGTGCAGAAGAACAGTTCAGGAAATGAAGAGAGGAGGACCTACCCTAAGAAAGCAAGTGGGTGATATTGGCTACCTTTAATCACACCCATAGGTATGTCAGTTGTTCAAGGACTCATGCTACTATAGGTTTTGTGAAAAGATTCAGGGATCTCATCAGCAAGTGGTAGAAGCCTTTGCTCTCACCTTTAATGGCTCAAAAGCAGTGATTGGAAAGGAAGAATTCCAGGTGGATGAAGCTCTGATAGTTGAAGAGATAGAGCTCCCAAGGACTGGGGAAATCTGGTTTAAAACCACTATCACAAAGAATGTAGAATTCAGGTCTTACCTGAAACCTGAGCACAAAAACATTGTATGGAAGAAGAGCATCCCTACATCCTGGCTTGAGGGAAAATGGAAGCACTTGTTGAAGGCAATTTTAGTCTACATAACTTGTGAGGGAAATTACAATAGTGTAATGATATACCATTTCAAATTAATGAATCATTTCACTGGAAGGATCCCCTTGAACCTGCCTTTTTACCTCTACAAATGCCTCACTAAAATGGCTCATCAAGTTAGAGCCAATCCAATCAAGATTGCAGGTAGGTTATCCCGTCATGTCTTGATCAAGCTAATTGTTCTTGAACTACTGCAAAGAATGAACGTTTCCTGGACATACTTCCTATTCTAGAACAAATTTGAGACAGAGTTGCATCCAAAGTACAAAAGGAAGTCTTCTTCAAAGAAGTCCTCCACTCCCAGAAGTGGTAAGAGGAAGAGGAGGGCCATCTCTCCAATTCCAGCTGATCAAGCCTCTCCAGCTCCTAAGACTAAGAGGGCCAAAATGAACCTGACTTTTAGTGAGAAGACAGAGAAAGAGGAGGATTCATCACAAGACAAAAATGTCCTCAACATACCTTACTCTGATTCTAAGGATGAAGAAGAACATGGAACTAACCTAGAAGATCAGGTTGCAGTAGGGAATGAGGATATTCCCTCACCTACACCAAAGGAGGGTCGAGGTGAACCAGTGGCAGAGACTTCATCTAGCAAACCTAAATCCCATAAAATCAATCAACTGCTAAGGCAGGTGTATGAGCTAGAATTTTTGGAGAGAGAAATCAAAAGAACCAATGGGAGATTAACCAAAATGAACACTGAATTGTATGAATCCATTCAGGAAATGAAAATGAAGTATACCAATATGGAGGGAAGTAATCTTAGGTTAAGGAAGGAAAACATTAGGATCTACAGGAAAATCAGGCTATCAAAGTTGCAAACAAGGAATTCAGGCCCTCATTCTCAGGCACACCAAAATTTGGAAACCCTAGTAGAGGTAGCAATGAGTATTTGTGAGCCAGAGGCATCCTGTGATGTTGTTGCCATCCCAGACCCTATACAAGTTGTAGAGACACCAAAGGGTCAGCAATGAAGCTCTAAAGCATTGGGGTAAAGTGTGATGGCAATGTTGATTAAATTTAAAAAAAACAGGCTTTTCAGTGGCTTAGGTGAACATTGCAACTGTTCATTAGCCACCAAAAACAGAGCTTTCGGTAGCTTACAGGCCCGTAGGTTTGGTTCCCTAGCCACTGAAAGTGCAAAATAGTGCAGAAAAGCATATTTTTTGCATAGAACCGACTTTTGTTGATCCAAACACCTTGTGGATGATTTATAATGCTGGAAAATAATTAAGGGAATCAATATTCAGGCTATGTTTCAGTTTTGAAGGTGCCAGTGAGGTGAATTAGGTCACATATCCTACCTACTTTGATAAAGGGTGACTTGTCTGCCAAATGGCAAGTTCAAATTCTACTTCAGTTCCTACTACAGCTGTTAAAGAGTTCAAAGATCGGGAATATTTTTGGAGTTAGGTAGATTGACAATCAAGATGGGATCTTTTCCTATTTTTTAGAAAATATTTATGCCTATCTATTTTTAGTAAATAGGATCCATATTTTCAGGATCTAGAATAAATTTTGTAAAGGCTATAAAGCTTGTGACTACTGTAGAAGAAAGGGTTCAACTTCGGAGACTCTTAGACACTTTTTGTATTCAAGCTTCTCATGTTCTTGTCAATTAATACAAGCTCTTTTGGCATTACATGTTCAAATTCCATCTTCTTTATGTTCTATACTTGTGTTACGGAGAGAAATTCCTATGGCTTGGGGTACCACAACAGATAGCTTCACTCGAGAAATCAATCATTTCCTATATGCAAGAGAAACCAAATATCTAACACTAAAGGATCTCGATTCGTACCTTACTCTGGACGGTTGATGTAGATCCATGTTGAGCTTTCCAACTCCAGATTGAATTGATAAATTGCTTCCTCAACATTCAATAAACAAGACAAGCATGCTATATATAATCGTGTTAGACCTACTCTAGCATATATAATCAATAACATATAAGCATTTGAAATCATCCATGGATCAAATATTCATTAAAATACACATTATTGGATAGGAAAAGATATTTCTATTAATATAAAATCAGATATTACAATTAATACAACCTCTGTCGGCATGTCTGCGAATCAGAGAAACTGAGTCCCCCACTTGGGCCTCCACCACTTCAATCCTCCATCTCTCGGTAGCAAGCTCACAAGCAAAGGGAAAGATTGGGAAGAACACAAAAGTACTCCAAGGGATAAAGGGATGCAAACTCAAGCACAAGTTTTGGCAACAATGGACTATAGTTCTCTTGCTCTCAATTCTTCATGCCTTAAATGTATCCAAAGGGTTCCTTATATAGCTCTTCAATGGGGTAATGAAAGGTCGAAGCCAAGTGATCTCAAGGCATAGAGAAGGCCAGGAGACAAGTGAGCCGGATCCACATCAAGGAAAACTTCAAAATAATTTGGCCTTTTGCACACATCCCAATGTACACAGTTTTAGGGGTCAAACCCGCGTATATACGCAAGAAAGGGTTTAAAAGTCGTGTATGGAAATTTTTGCATGTTTTTAGGGATGATCTTGGAAACATCAAAGGAACAAAAATGGTCCATGTGGTCTAAGGAGTCTGCAGAGGGACATGGAAGGCCATAAAAATATGATTCACCATGTGTGGTAAAATCAACTATAACAGATGCCCCCTAATGTGTGAGGTCAGAGGGGTCATACAATGGCCAAAATACATTATAAGTCCATCCTAGAAGTGAAGTGATGAAGAACCCAGTGGAAGAACTAGCCATCCAATCAGCACTATACAATGATACAACTCTGCACATAACTGCAAATACATATAGCAGTTCCCGATACATAAGAGTACAATGGCTATGAATAGGCATGATACACTATGACATGTGTGGTCATCACCACGTACAATATAAATAGATCAGAATCTCCATGATGAATATATACAAAGGATCATGATCTCCATAAACACTGAAGATATATAATGGACCAAGATCTCCATAATGGTTGGAAATGTCTAACATACACTGGAATCAAGTCACAAGAGCTGAAATCTCATGAACATTGGCACGATCAAAGAGGTAGCATATAAGAGATGCCACCAATCTGGAAGGTCTTCTACACAAACTGCTACGGGTACATGTCCTACTATGTGAATAGAGGTGTCGGGGTCGAACATAGTAGTCCATCATCTGATTACCGGTCATTGATGTATGCCGTTAACAGACGTGAGATCACCCACTGATAATGAAAATGGGAATCAAGGTACTAGAGTGAAAACTAACAAGTGTGAATAAATGTGTTGAGGTCAAACACTTGAGAGAATCCATCGA
>LPNX010616351.1:653298-735484 GCA_001517045.1 Pseudotsuga menziesii
CGCTATCGATAGAACCTGCCACTGATGACTGCAAGTCTCAAGGCACTCAAACATGACTCTAGGTTCCTGTCCCAGAATAAATGATCTAAAGTCAATGGGATGAAATCCACTGGAAGGAGGGCATTAAGGCATCCCCCATCATCCAACACAAGGTACTCAGTCAAGCTGTATGATGTGGAAGGACTCGATCATAAGGTGCACGAACCAGTAACTATACCGGGAATGGACGACATGCAAAGTCAAGATGACTGAGGAATGGCCGACTCAGGTTTCAACTTCCTTCAAACAAGAGCATAAAGGTGAATGGTGACTAAATGTAGGCAGCATAGACTTGATATGCAAAACTGGGACATCTTTGCGACACAGGAAGCATCGACAAAGGATCTATAGGGACTAGAAGCTTAACCAATCGGTGGAGATAAACTCAGATAAACGAGTACAGCTCCTAAATTCAAACTATCAACCCAACCAACGGATGTGATATGCAGTGCTCTGTTTGAAGGCGAAATGACTCAACTGTTGCCAAAGATAACATCTTTCCTTGTTTGGCTTTTTGGTTTTTTAATTTTTTTGGACTTTTTCAAATATTTGAAAAGCTTGAAAAAGAATAAAATTGCTTTAAAGTTACATACTAGGAGGAGACGAGTGTCAAATGGGAAAACAAACTAGTTCCAAGCAGTGGAACATACCCATGCTCAATGCAAGGACACATGTGTACGATAGCGACACTCGGGGGAATGTCTCCTCCTGGTAAAAATGGGGAATCAAGCTGTAAAGGATATACAAAATGGCTCTGCCTGGATAGACATGAGACAAGCTTGGCCTATATGGCTGATACTCAGAGTCAAGGAATGCAGCATAAGGCTCAAATGAGGCAGGAAAAGCTCATTATAATGCAAATACAACTTGACATAAGGGATTCCAGGGGAAATAGTCCAGCAAAAGATCAAGAGGAGGATGAGGCTCTTGCGAAATGTCATGGCAATACTATACAACGGAATCCCACAAACTAAAGGACAAAACTGTCGGCATGGGCACCAAATGCAAATAAGGCACTAACTAGGGTACCCATGTAAGGTCAAGCTCTACCATTCAAATCATGCCACTTCTAAAACAACAAGAAGATTCCGTGACAAGATAGAATGGGTTCGTACGTACGGTTATGATGAAATTGTCATAAGGTCATGCAAAATGCAAACAGTGATGAAACCTAACCTATATGCTAGTTTAGACATGATACCTGAAATTGGCACGAACGGTTCAAAACAATGGTCGAAACAGCGCTCAAAACGGTCTCCTACATCATATATTAGTCAAAAACAGTCCAAAAGGATTAGAAACGGTCCAAAACTATACAAAAGGGGGTAAAAATTTTCAAAAATTTGAAATTTTTTTATAAATGGTAAAAAATTCAATCATTATATAACATTTGAAATTTTTACCCAATTGAGCTCAGAAATTCAAACGCGAATTCTGGGAGATCCAGCCGATGAAATCCGACACTGTTTTTTCTAGGTAATTTCCCATGCCCTGCTCTTTCATTTTCATGTAAAATTTTCAATTTTCCATGGTCAATTTTGATTTCTAGGCCATCCTAAAGTGTGCACCTTGGCCCACAAAAAAATCAAGGATTTTTCCACGTATAGGGCTAGATATACGCGGAAAAAGCCCTCAAAGTCACGTACATATGCAGTTGTTTAGCAAGCAGTCGCATATTCGGTCGTGGTCAAGTTTTTTAAAGACTTCTAATGACCCAAACTTGATTTAAATGTGCAGGATGGTTCTAGAATGGAGAGAACGTGATCACGGGGATGTAGAAGAGGCAGTACGTGGTGATCTAATGGCACAATAGGCATTCTTCTTCATTCCTCTTCATTCCTCTTCACAATAGGATTGAGCCCTAGAGTTGGCATTCCTCTTCATGAAGTTTGAGATCTGGCCCAATGACGTTGGGCAGACGTGATGCATAGACTGGGTTGAGGTAGGGTGTCCAACCCCTATCTAGCTAATTTCTTTCCATGGTGGCAATGGCAGATAGTTTCCATCGATGATTACCCCTATGCAGGGATAGATTTTTGGGGAGACCCCAACTCGCCATTACCACCAGGATCGGCATACGGTGACATTGGTAATGAATCCCAACCCTCTTTTTAAGATTTTTGAGTTATTTAAAAAAAAATTATGTTTTTTGATATATGGAATCAAAAAGACATGTTTTTGCATGACAACACATAGTGACATCCTAGCATATGTATGTAGATGTAGGACCACGGTGGCCTGAAGGCTTCCCTCATCATAGACGGAGGGGAAGAGGAGATGACATTATGGGTGTGGATGCGGAGTGGATGCTCCAAAGCATTCATACCAACTTTGTGCGGCTGACACACAAGGTACCCATAGCGCAGGTCAAGGGCCTGCCTGAAGCCATGCAGCATCAGGTGGTGGGTGTGCCACGAGCATGGGTGCGGTTGTTTAGACGACTAGCTAGAGCCATGGTGACATTCCATGATCAGAACCCCCCTCCTTCTTCGCAGGCTTAGATACATGGGAGTGATACATTTTGTACTACCGTGTATTTATATTTTGGTGGCTCAAAAGCCCCATTTTTGTATTTTGACACTATGTATTATCACATTTTGGATGTTTATAGAAAAACTTTTATGATGATCGGTTTATTTATTTACATGTGTAAAAATGTATGATTGTGATGAGCTTACTGTCTATGAAACAAATGCCAATATAACACATAGTTAGCATATGAGCCATCAACTTGATTATAAATTCTTGGAACATGTATGTATGTTATGTTGTCAAATTGTCATTCTAACAATCTCACACGTAAGAATCTCCGTAATAATGTTGTATCTCTAACATGATACAAGCCATTAAGTTGTGACACTACTAACTCCGAATCAAGACATACCTCAAGAGATAGAACACCATGTGAAATGGCATCTCATAGAAGCTCAATAACGGCACTATATTTAGCAACATTGTTTGAAGAAGGTTGTAAACATATGCCTCCTGAAGACAATACCTGACCCATAGGAGTATAAATCACCCAAGCAACAGAGGCTGAGTGTTGAGTGTTAGGGATTGCACCATTTGCGAATCCTATATAGATGGAAGACTCCATTGATATCTGCCATAAGAAACGGAAGCTAATCAACAAACCCGATCACCATAAGAAAAAACTAACTATGCAAAATGTTGTACAATAATATACAATAGTTAGCCTTGGCTGAAAATTATGCATAGTTCTTTTTAAGATAGAGCCCATTTCTAGGCCTTGCCAAGGCCATCCCTTCATAATCTACTAACTCATAAGTGCCATTCTCTAACACATGTTTAACCACGTAAGGACCATGCCACATGGGGTTGAATTTTCCTACCCCCAAGGGTTCTTTAGTTTGATCCCACAAAAGGACTAAATCTCCCTCACTAAACTTCCTTGGATGGACATATTTATCGTACTGGACCTTAACGCGATGCTTATTCACTTCTAGAGCCACTAAAGCATCTCAACGCTGCTCATCAAGATGCTCTAAATGGACCAAACATTCCTCCAATGAGGAAGTATCCGGTAAGAGATCTATGGATAGCTTCAAAGAAGGGATCTCGCACTCAACCGGTAATACAGACTCCACTCCATGTACAAGCTGATATGGAGAAAAACTGATGGCAATCTTAACCGCGGTCCTATAAGCCCACAAAGCAGGATATAACATGATATGCCAATTGGTCTTGCTTTGTGTGATGGTTCATTGGAGAATGGACTTGAGTGATTTGTTCATTGCTTTAACCTATCCATTCGCTTGAGGGTAATAAGAAGAAGAATGCTCCTGCTTATACCCTAACTTCGAAGCCAACTCTTCCATCATCCAATTCTAAAAGTGCCTACCATGGTCAGTGATAAGCTCTTTCAGAATAATGAACCGAGTAATAATCTAGTTGAATACGAAGTGTGCGGCTGTCTCACTATCGAATTTAATTGTGGGCATAGCCTCAGCCCATTTCGTGAAGTAATCAACAGCCACGATAATATGATGATGCCCCCTAGCTGAAGTTGGGTTTCAATCCATGAAATTGAGCCCCCACTTAGTGAAGGGACCGGCGGTGATAATTGGATGTAATGCGGCAGGATGCAAGCACATATTACATGTGAACACCTGGAAAGGGTGGCACTTCTTGACCGCATTAACGCAATCTTTAAAGATCGACGGCCATAAATCACCCGCTCTCAAGATTTTTTGGGCTGTAGAAAGCCCAGATAAATGACCACCACACGCCCCACCATGGCAATCATTTAGCACAAGCTCAGCCTCCTCATGAGTTAAACAATGACATAAAATGGAATCTACCCCACAGCGGTACAATGTGTTATCCACTATGAGGTAACTCTTGGATACGTGACGTAATCGTCATCGTTCATCCCATGAAAGGTGAGTGGGGACCTTCAATGTTTGTAAATATATGATAATATCTCCATACCATGTATCCAAAGTTGAGATTAAGAAGATGTGCTCATCGGCAAACGTATCTTCACAAGTGTCCTCCTCCTCCTTGCTCGAGAAATCAGATATAAGTTCCGCAAAAATCAACAATTTCTTCAATTTTTCCGAAACAAACTCTAGATCGAATTCTTGCAAGGTGACAATCCACTTATTATACTTTCCCCCTATCATCCTTCTAGTGAGGACGAACTGAAATGGATTGACATGGGCAACCACCAAGGTCTGGCGAAGGAGAATATAGTGTCTCAATTTTTGAACCGCATGAACGGTAGCTAAGGAAAGCTTCTCCACATGGGAATAATGGATCTCCACATCTATAAGGTTCTGGCTCAGATAATATATGACATGCTCTTGGAGCTCCTCATCCTCTTCAACCAAAACCATACCAATCATCTCCATGGACGCGGCCACATAAAGTAGAAAGTCACGGCTATAGTCGAGTTGACTAAGTATCGGGGCCGATGCTAAGGATCGCTTAAGTGCATCGAAGGACTACTGGGATTGCTCATCCCAGCAAAAGGTAGTATCCTTCTTAAAAAGATGCATAAAGCCTCTAGTCAATTTGGTAAAATTCACGACGAATCTTCGTAAGAAGTTTTCCATGCCTTGCAAATATTGAAGATGTCTAATGTTTCTCGTGGGAGACAATTGAAGTATTGCCTCAACCTTCAAAGGGTCAAATCTTATACCCTCTTTGGAGACAGTGAACCCTAATAAGTGACCAGACTTTACGCAAAAGATGCACTTGTGAGGATTTAATCTGACCAAATAATGGTGGCACCTTTTGAACACTAATCTCAAATTGTAGGAATGACGCATCCTCTAACGAGAATGAGCAGCAAGGTCATCCAAAAAGACTTTGATAATTGATTTGAGATCATGGAATATCAAGGTCATAGCCCGCTGAAAAGTGGCTCTGGTGTTTTTAAGGCCGAAAGGCATCTTCCGATATGCAAAGGTACCCCAAGGACAAATAAAGGCAGTCTGTTGGGGCGCGCACCTTAACGGTCCTTAATTTTGGTAACTTCACGGTTTTTGTGGAAGCTTGTAAGTGGAGTTGCGACTCAAAATAGTCTTATGGGTGTCGGGGTTGAGTCAAAGCCCTCTTTTTTGTAATTGTCCATAAATTTTGGGTATAAGCCCATGATTTTGTAATAGTGCACTTGTATAAATAGGCACTCATGTAAATATGTCAAAGGTATCTAATGACCCGAGGATCATATGATGCGAAGAAGTTAGATCTATTTTCGGGTTTTAAGGCCAAGTCCCAGCTGTGTGCGTGGATTACCTCTGCAGCTGTGTGCGCAGAGCGTTTTTGTAAGGAAAGGAACTGTAGCTAAGTGCGTAGCTTAGATTTTGTAAGAAGGGAACTACAGCTAAGTGCGCAGTTAGGCTTGAAGGAAGGATCTGCAGCTGAGTGTGCAGATCAGAACTATTGTTTTGTAAAGAGTTGAATAAAAGCAGTTATGTGGACATAGCCCCTACCCTGGGGGTGAACCACGTTAAATCTTGTGTTGTGTTATTTTGTGCTGTGATGTTTTTTATGCTTTTGATAAGTAGGTGAATGCTAAAGTAAGATAACTGTTAAATAGTAACTTCGTTGTGAATTCCCAGTTAAGGGTTAAGCAAGTAACGTTATTTATCTAAACTGCGAAGATATTTTATTGAATGTTGAAGCTCTATTTTGTATAAGTAATTGTTGTTAAGGCTAAAGGTACAGTAATATCCCTCTTATGCTTGCAGAAACCTAATTCTGCGGCACCCCATAGCTGTTTCGGGTGAGACTGCAACCTGTTCGCAAGTTGTTGTCGAAAGGGACAACACTATGGGTCTTTTTGTTGGTGCGAAGTTAAAGTATAAACCCCGAGTCTGCCCTATAGCCCAACAAATTGGTTCTGTTGCCAGTTGAACAGATCTGCTTCAAGAGGGATTTACATTGTACCTTAAGGGCTATGTTTTGGAGACCCTCAGTAAAAGAAATCGGTGATTGGATTGAAGAGACTTACCTGAAGTTTGTTGAACAAGAAAATAAGGATCCTCATCGCAGCTCAGACGAATTTTTGCAAAGGTACATTTTTACTAATGTTCATGAAATTTTCTTTGGTAGTATCCACATAGAATTGCACCAGTGGTTATCTAGGTTGACAGAAAGAAAGACCAACTTCAAGGAAGATCAGTTTCCTGATTGGACCCCCACAAGAATTAACATATTGAAAAGAGTGAACAATGCGATATCACGAGCTATTGATTTCTGGACAACGCGAACCCTTGAAGCATTTGTGACAGAGTTTGCCATCGACAAAAGTACCTCTTTTAGCAAAGCTGAAAGACATTTTCTCAAAGGACCAAGGGGTAAGTACCTAAATTCATTTAGTCTGCAAATTAAAATGCTCCTGGCTGAGAAAGGTATATTACTTATAGAATCAGATTGCTAGATTTATTTTTACTAACCTATGTTTGGAAGTGAAAGTAAATTCGACGAGAAAAGTGGTTTGCTGCGAAGCGGTAAAAGATATAAGAGAAACGTAGAATCCTATACCCTAGGCCAGAATACAGAGTATACGCCATTAAGTCCAGAAGACCAGGAATCTGAAGAAACCCCTTTTGTTAGAAACCCTCCTAGAACTTCGTAGCGCAGATCTGTTACCCTTGAGAACCCATCACAGTCAGAAAATAACCCTAGCCCGAGTATTCCTGTCGCAGGTTAGTCTACCCCAGTAAGTTCCCCCTCCCTCCCCCCTAGATCTAAAATGGCCCATATGAATGATGACATCAAACTACCAGTCTTCAAAGGAACTAGATTAGAGGATCCAGAACAGTTTTGGTTCTTATGCGAAGCTGTGTGGACTGCGAAGAACATTATGGATCAAGATATAAGAAGAGCGCAGCTGGTTACTTCTTTCAGAGACCAGACTTTGACTTGGTTCATGAATTTTTCCAGCACTCAGAACCATGCCTTGGATGATATTAAATCAGAAATGATCAAAGAGTTCAAGAAGCCTAAATCAGAGTCACAGTGTATAACTGAACTGAAAGAGATTCAGCAGAGGTGAGGTGAATCAGTTTGGGACGGTGACCAAAGGTTCAAAGCTCTACTAGATCAAGTTAGTTTCACTATTAGACCAGCGCAGCATAAAGAATGGTTCATAGCAGCATTATTACCCCATATTAGAACTCCACTCATGAAACAGAAGGTTGTTTATCAGCAAGAGGCTTTGAAGATTGCTATGAAGCTTGAAACAGCGCCTGTCGAAGATCATTCTGGTATAGCCCAAATACAAGCGCAGTTGGCAGAAATGGCTCTGGATATTTGTGACATGAAGAAGGGGAAATATATTCGTGAAGAGGTTTGGTGTACATGATGTCGAATAGAGGGTCACGATAAGGAACAGTTTCCTGCGTTAAGAAATTACCTGAATACTGGTGCACCAAACCCATTTAACCCTAGTGTTCTATATTGTGAGATCTGTAGAACAACTGGCCAACATTGACCTGAAGACTGCTATCTGCTGCAGAGATATGTGCAAGTACCTAAGAATCCATATTGCAAGTTTTGTAAGTCAGTTGGACACAACGAAGAGGAATGTCATAGCTTTGACCTTATGAGAGAGCGAACATATGATGCTTATAGGGTACAGATGATGCACAAGGAAATGACGGATATGGTTACCACAGTGGTCGAGGTAGTTTCAGAGGTCGTGGTCGTGGTGGTATGTCGGGAAGAGAACAAGGCCATGTTGTGTGTTATAACTGTAATCAGGCAGGACATCTAGCTAGAGATTGTCAGAACCCAACTACAACATGTAGATATTGCAGAGCGGTAGATCATGTGATTGAGCAATGCCCGCAGTTGATAGCCAAGATACAAGAAAGAAATGGCCCTCCTACTCAGAACATTCAGATGATTTCTGTGGAGCAAAGACCTGTCCCAGCCATTAACGTTGTTACGAGGACTGGAGCTACGACGGAGGTGAAGACTAAGGAAAAATAGCCTGACAGGGATTAGGTTCGTAAGACCCCAGAGAAAATTCCAACTTTCGACGTGGGAAGAGAAAAAGAAACATTTATGGAAGCCAAAAAAGACTTTGCTGATCCGAGCACATCCGTAGCACTTGCGCAACAGCATCAACAACAATTACAGTCTCATGAAGCTTCGGCGGATAAAGTAAGTACACTGTCATCATTCTTACAGAGTTGTATGAAGCTCTTAAGGAATCAAAATGCTCTAAATGAGTTACAGAAATTTATTGCTTCTTGTGAACCTTAGCGAAGCTCTAGTATAGAAAAAACTATTAATAGAGTTAGAAGAACTGGAAGAGAAATGAGATTGCATGCTCAGATAGGAGAGTATGACATGATTGACATCATCTTAGACCTAGGATCAGAAGTAAATGTCTTAACTAAGCAGACATGGGAAAAAATGAAAAAACCTACCCTTGAATGGTCCCCCATACAGTTGAGATTAGCCAATCAGCAGAATATTGTGCCCCTAGGAATATTCTCTAGTGTCCCAGTAGACATTGATGGAGTCAGGACCTTAGCATATTTTGAATTTATTGAAATAATCGATGATAGCAACCCCTATCCAGCCTTGCTAGGAATTGAATGGGCAATGGAGAATTCTACAGTAATCAACCTTAAGAACAGGTAGATGACTTTTGAAGGGAAAGGCTTGAGAGTCATAGTACCCTTGGACCCTTCTCAAGGAGAAAGGTACACAGAGCCAGTCAAAGATGAAGATCAAGATGTTTTGGATCATATCTACAACATCACAGCTAAGGAGGAAGACTATGTTAACCGTACTCCTGAAGGTATAATGGATTGGAAGTGTGACAGTTCTTGCATGACTGATTCAGATGAAGGCTTAGGGATTGGCAGAATAGACTTTATGAATTATATGGACATCGATGTGCAAGAATTACCAAGTCTCTCAGATGACTTGGCTCACAGACAAGAGTCTTACCTATTTTTGATGGCTTGACAGACCCTGAAGATTTTATTTTGCAATTTTCAGAGCAGGTACCAGATTCATAGAAAATGGAAACTCTAGCTTCAGTATTTAGAGCCACAGCTGCTAGATGGTGGAATGGTCATAAAAAGTACATTCATAGTTGGGAAACTTGTCAAAAGTCCCTTCACCTGAGATTCATGGATCAACCTCAGGAGGTGTGAGGTAGTTTTAATGGTAAGACTAGCCCTCAGGAACATTTGGAGCAATGTTATAAAGCATGGCAGCAGGTACCTCGTGAAGAATGGGTACATAGGTTTATACACACTTTGGAACCGGTAGCAAAGAACTGGTATGCGGAAGTGGAACTTCGCCATGGTACTATAAGTTGGGATAGTCTTGTTGACAGCTTTGTGTTGACATTTTCTATTAATGAGGTTTGTCCTGCTTTGGACGCAGCTATCAGGTTGATCCATACTAAGGTGTTTGATGATAAAGAAATAGCAGAGTACCAACCTGATTGGAAGGAACAAGAGGCCAATGCAGTAGAATGCTATAACCTCGCAATTGACGAGGATGAAGACCCGCGCAATATTAACATTCTTGAGTCAGAAGGACACGGCGGAGTACATGGGCCAGCAGTCGAAGCACCTAAAGTGACTCAACCCGTGAAGACAAGGATGGTAAACATTGGATCAGAAGAACAGCCCAAGTACGCTACCATTGGAGATTATTGGGATGAAAAAATGGTGAGCAAAGTGACCCAACTTCTCCATGAATATTAGGATTTATTTCTGATGAAGTTCTCAGAAATGAAAGGTATCCTTGGTGATATAGGAGTGATAAAAATCCCTTTGAAACATGATGCAAAGGCTGTCAAACAGCAGCCTTTAAGGCTAAATCCTAAGTATAAAGAAAAATTCAGAATGGAGCTAGATAAGATGCTTGCTGCAGGAATCAGTGAGGCTATCAAAGAAATTATGTCGTGGTATAAGGCCCCTATTGTGCCGAAGATAAAATTGGTGGTTGTGTCGAAGAAGAAAGGTGTGTCGAAGCTTAAAATTCGACCGTTGAAAAAAACCAGATTTGGCAGCGCCGATACGTTAACTGCATTAACTTCCTGTAATAATGAGATCCTGGGAAATCTAGCGTCATTTGGACAAGATCTCTATCATATTTGGTGGCTTCAATGCACAGTTATGACAGATTTAGTTGATGGATTCTATAAGAAGACACCCACACCCGCGAAGTTCGCATTATGTAGTTTCTTGAGTTTTACAATTGAGCCCATGACGGCTGATCGTAAGCTTCAGGAATTGGTGAGAGAATTTGAACAAGGGGGTCTGCAGAACCCTTTCAGCCACCCACCTATTCCTACACCCTGCGAAGAGATTCCCCTAGCTCCCACTCAGCCAATGTAGACACGATCTACCAGGAAAAATTTTAAGCCAGAAGTACGCTCTAAGCGGAACGAAGACAGACACAAGCAATCAGGGAAAACACCAGAGGATCCCAAGATGAATCCATCTGGTTCAACAGAGATCCCACTAGAAGGGGATGAGAATGTTGCCTCGCAGCATCCACCATATCTTTCGCCTGCTCAACCAGGAGTTCAGCCACCTCGACGGACAAAGAAGTTCACATTATGCACCCCTTCGCTGCCACCAGGTGTGCAATTGGTCCGAACCATGATAGGGAAAATAGACCGGCTTAAGTATGCAGACCATGATACGAATGATCTTGGGAAGTTTCCACAGTTTGCACCTAGCACATACTTGCACTTCATCAAATATCCGGATACTGTAGCGACGTTACTGGAAGTGAAACAGTGGGTTGCTGGCTTGGAGAAAGCTGGCTTATTAAAGATGCTAAATGTTCCCCACTTCGGTCGCAACACATAGGTAACCGTGGTGGTCAAGCAGTTATTGGCATTGGTGCATGATGGGAACCTATGGATAGGAGACAAGAGAATTCCTATCAATGGTGAACTCATTCATAAGATCACAGGCTTACCGAAGGAAGGGCCTGATCCGGGGATTGAATTTCCTTCAAAACATGAAGATACAAAGCTAGCACACAACATGAAGGAACACTTCGGGCTCACAAAAGGAAAGCGAGGGTATCAAAACTCAACCATTCAGCATCAGAAAATTCAATTCACCGCAGATCTCTTAGCGTACAAGCTAATGCGGAAGTGCAGACCCAACAAAGTACCTACCCCGATTGTCAGTATTGCTGCGAACTGTGCGGAAGGCTACAGTTACAACTGGGAAGCGTACATTGCTAAGGAATTCCTTGAATATTCCCGCGATGCACAGGAGAAAGGTATACCCTTTCACTATTCATGGCTGATAGTGCTAATTGCATTGGTCGGGTGGAAAGAACCTACTAAGGCGCAGTTTATTGATGTGCCTCCGGACATGCCAAGCGCAGCAAGGTACGCATCTCTGTGGGTGTTGCAGGATAAAGCCTTACAGCAGATGACGAATTATGTGTTCACCTTTTACTCAATGAGTATCTCATATGAGATTCTGAAGACCCCACGGCTCAATAATGAGCTATTCTCTCAGTATGATGGAGCGGCTAACTTCAAGGCCGACATACATCATCTTTTCATCTAGGCCCGCGTAGATAAAAAGCATAAATGGTTTAAGTTACCATATGTAGTAACCAAAGAAGACATCCTCGTGATAGTTCAGCAGTGGCCGGCTGAATGCTTGAAGGACGCACGGAAAAAACCAAACATTCTAGTCCCCCCAGTCACTAATATAGGTGTAGGCCCTAGTCAGACGTAGCAAAATGACCCACTCGAAGAAAGTGAAGAACATAGTGAGCTGCAGTAGAGTGAAGGTGACTAGGGTGGAGATGACGGAGATGAAGAAGAAGAAGAGGACTTGGTCAAAATAGTCTCAAACCCTAATCGTCCAGATAAGCGCAACTCACCAGAAGCAGAGGAAGTGACCAAACCTCAGTATCAAAAGAAAACGAAGCATCAAAAGACAAGAATATCAACGAAGAGCCTACCCTGACAACTGAGGAGTTTGATTAGGATCTAAAAAAGTCCACAAAAGTTCTCACCAAGAAATGGTCAGAGTTTGCAGCTACGCACCTTGATGCACTCACCAGCATAACTCGGGGAATTTCAGAGCTGAATGAGTTAGCAGAAAAATCAGCAACTGGTGCTGCAGCAAACAGTACCCCCGTAAGTGTGCAGCCAGATACAAGACAATGGCCAGTTAGAGAAAATAGGGGACAAGTGTCAAGTGTAGCCCTCATAATAACAGATGCAGTGTCTCACTCGGAGATGAGCATGATAGTTGGAATAGATTAAACCAAGATGTCCATGACGGAGTTGCATCTCTGCCAATTATCAATAATGAAGGAGATCCAAGCACGGGACCACTACTCTCAGATACAATTGGAAAATACCATCAAGCGGAGTGAGAGCCTCGCAGTGCAGTTGGGGGAAGTGGAGCAGAGGAAGAGCAACGCAGAACGTAAGCAGGTTGCATTGGCACGAGTATTGGATGAGGCATGTCGAAGTCTTCTCGACTTCGACATCCAGGCCGAGGAAGAACCAGAGCAAAGAATCGCCAAGATGAAAGATTACGCACAGCAGTCTCGCAGTGAAATAGAGAAGCTCAAAGCAGAACATGAGGCTCAGATTGCGGAGCTTCAACTTTGTATCATCCCGGAGAGCCTACCAGAAGTTAGGGAGCAGCGCCGCGAAGATATTCAGGCCTCAGCAGTAAAGATATCAGATCTTGTGAGCGGGGCAGCAAAACTGCTAGAGGAAAGTGTTGACGCCTGGACAAAACTGCAGGAAAATCCAGAAGTAGAAAAGCTGCAGGAAACCATCAAGCAGTGACAGACAGAGCTGGATGCAGTGAAAGTAGAAATTAAGACTCTACCTCCTATGCATAAGATGCTCAAGGTAAAGCAAAGTAAGGAACTCCAGCAGGAAATTGAGTCGTGCAGAGCGAAAGCAACACTGCTGGAAAATTCTATGCAGCCCCTTGTTAATGAGGCCTTGGAGTTGAGTACTGCTGCAGACAGCCAGCTCAAACTTCTGAAGGAGTACAATGCATTTGCATAGGAAAATTCCAGCGAAGCATCAGCAGCAAGCAGCCGACGATATCATGCGTGGCCTCAACAAGCAGTTTATTATCCTCGCCAACAAGATTCTCCCACCAGACAAACAGTAGAGTGTCCCTGGATGGGACACTGGTGAGTCTTAGGGGCCTGTTGGGGCACGCACCTTAATGGTCCTTAATTTTGGTAACTTCGCGGTTTTTGTGGAAGCTTGTAAGCGGAGTTGCGACTCAAAACAGTCTTAGGGGTGTCGGGGTTGATTCAAAGCCCTCTTTTTTGTAATTGTCCATAAATTTCGGGTATAAGCCCATGATTTTGTAATAGTGCACTTGTATAAATAAGCACTCATGTAAAGATGTCAAAGGTATCTAATGACACGAGGATCATATGATGCGAAGAAGTTAGATCTATTTTCAGGTTTTAAGGCCAAGTCCCAGTTGTGTGCGTGGGCGACCTCTGCAGCTGTGTGCGCAGAGGGTTTTTGTAAGGAAAGGAACTGCAGCTAAGTGCGCAGCTTAGAGTTTGTAAGAAGGGAACTGCAGATAAGTGCGCAGTTAGGCTTGAAGGAAGGATCTGCAACTGAGTGCACAGATCAGAACTGTTGTTTTGTAAAGAGTTGAATAAAAGCAGTTATGTGGACGTAGCCCATACTGTGGGGGTGAACCACGTTAAATCTTGTGTTGTGTTATTTTGTGCTGTGATGTTTTTTATGCTTTTGATAAGTAGGTGAATGCTAAAGTAATATAACTGTTAAATAGTAACTTCACTGTGAATTCCCAGTTAAGGTTTAAGAAAGTAACGTTATTTATGTAAACTGCGAAGCTATTTTATTGAATGTCGAAGCTCTATTTTGTATAAGTAATTGTTGTTAAGGCTAAAGGTACAGTAATATCCCTCTTTTGCTTGCAGAAACCTGATTTTACGGCACCCCATAGCTGTTTCGGGTGAGACTGCAACCTGTTCGCAGGTTGTTGCCGAAAGGGCCAACACTATGGGTCTCTTTGTTGGTGTGAAGTTAAAGTATAAACCCCATGTATGGCCTATAGTCCAACATAGTCTTATGTTGGTTCTTAGGTTTGATCTGTATCTAATTGTATCCGGAAAATCCGTCCATAAAGGAAAATAGCTCGCTTCCCGCACACTCATCCAAAATCTGATCAATTAATGGTGTGGGAAAATTATCTTTAGGACAGGCACGATTCAAGTCACGGAAATCAGTGCATATGTGGATCGTTCCCTACTTCTTATCAACGGAAACAGGGTTTGAAACCCACTCTGTCAAGGTAACAGGATAGATAAAACCGGCATTCAATAGTTTTTCTATCTCATCCTTAATTGCGGGTGCTTTTCTAGGATTCACCGCACGCAAGCGTTGTCAAACAAGTGGAGCAGGTTCCTTTCCAAGTTCTAGTTGCGACGAACCATAGTTCTTCACATGAGTCACAACCTTTGCAGCATGCACCATGTTGATGCAACCATGACCACTACAAGCTTCCGGTGGATCTTGATTCCTACCATACTTATCATGGGTCCTTGAGTTCATATTTTTATTATGAGGTAAAGGGTTAGTCAACACAGCTGGGCCCTATGCTATGAACCTCAAGGCTTCTTCTATCCGAGGGCACAAGTGAGTGAGGTGGTCCTCCTTACATAAATTGCAAGGAAACTTAACCTTACATTTAGGCTGCTTGTCCCCCCCAGCATTTCGGGAATTCTTGTCATTAGAATTGGCATTTGCATTCTTATTTCCACCGTTACTATTGTTTTTACCCTTCTTATTATTCCTTTCGGGTTGCTGGTTACCCTTCTGGTCTAACGATTGTACTGAAAGCACACTCGTCATTTGGGTGGGTTGAGACAAAGCCATGGCTTGTCCCGAAGCAGATTGGTTGATAGATAATTCACTAACCTGTTTCACAACTAAATCTATAGGTTTGGTACTCATACAACCAACAATGCCATTGGCATGTAGTCCAGGTTTGACCTTAGGATCGAAACTAGAACGCAGAGCATTAGGAATGATCTCATATAACAAACCGGATTGAGCATAAATCAAGTCTAATTTTTGTGCCCTAAAAATGGCTTGTTCCTCATTCTGAACTCCGGATGTAGGAACATCCTTCACTATATAAGGTAGTAACGACTTAAGGAACCACTCGAGGAGAAACTCCGACGGTATGAAGGCTTCAATCAATCTCTTTCATCTATGCCACTCTTGGATGGTCTAAGATATGTGTGGCTTTATCTTGTCGAAATGTTGACAAGAGTTCCGTACCAAAATCCTAACGCATTGGTAACTTGAAGTGGTTGAGAAAATTCAAAGCTAGGTCATCGAACACAGTGAATGCCCCCCTAGGTAGCTCTATGTACCATTTCGTGGCAAGCCCAGTGAGGGTGCATTGAAATAGCCTTAAACGGATCGAATCTTCGTGTAAGGAGTTAGAAGAGCACCACAAGTTAAATGTAGTAACATGTTGACTCGGATCTTCTCCTGGTTTTCCCTCAAACTTTGGAATGTCCGAGGGAAGCTTCGTAGGGATAGACGGCCAAGCCAGGTCATAATATATCGGATCGTTCATTAGTATTGACAAGTCAGGCATATTTAACGTTGCAAGGAAAGGGAGCCTAGGTTGAGCAGGTCTATGAGGCACTCCCTGATAATTTTGGTTCACATAGGACTGATTACTGTAACCACCATGGCCATGGCCATGGTATCCTCCTCTCGTTTGACCCATGTAGGGTGGCATGGAAGCACCATAATGTGGTTTACCTTGACTATTTGGGGCTACAAAGCCATAATTCGGGGAGTAAGCAGGTTGTTGATACCCGTACCCATAAGGTGAATAACTTTGTGCATACTATAGTCCATAATATGATCTGTAAGAAGTCCCATGAGAAACTCCATAAGTAGGAATAGATGTTCCGAAAGTAAGAATATGACCTCCAGAAGTAGGAATACGACCTCTTGAAACAACAGGAGGTACTTGGCTTTGAGACACAACGATGCGAGTAGAAGAAGTATGCACATGACTCATAGCAACATTTCGGCCCAAAGGACGACATGAATGTGGGGGAGGAATAGCATTCGAAGAACTAGGAATAGAGGATGAAGGGACATGTGAAATCATGTAAGTAGTATTCCCTACAGTCACTCGTCTTGGCTCTGGTATCTGAATAGGACTACTAACACTAGGTCTAGGACAAACATGTGATGTGACCTCCACCACCGGGATGGAGGGTGTAATGTGACTTGAGTTCCCAAATCTCTCCACATGGAAGTGACTAGGAATGACCCCAGGCACAGTGTTAGGTTCAAACTCTGACTCGGTATGTAGTACCAAATCATGTGTAGGAATACCAAACATATCATAACTACCATAACTAGTGCTTGCAGGTTCATGATGAGTCTCATTACCTGACATCCAATACCAATGACCTGTGGATGAGGGATCATACCCAAAGTGTGTAGGTATATCACGTGAAAGATCATACCCAGGGTGTGTAGATATATCAGGTAAAGGGTCATATGTAGGGATTGGATCTTCTTCTTCAAGCTCATGAAGTGAAGAAGGTAGCGCAAGAATTTCATCTTCATGATCTCCCATCCTATGTGAAAAAATGTGAGAAGTAGTCCTCCTGGACCGTCTGCTTCCCTCTCCCAAAGGAGGAGGAGATGTAGAAGGCAGAAGTCCTACTAAACGATGAGAACGACGGGGTGCCGCACTCGAATCCACAATGACTCAAAAAATAAAAAGACTCTCTAATTACACAAACCCTAAGCAAGCTAACATGCACAGAGCATACACCAATATAATCTAAATCTAATCACAAGAAAACAAGGGTAGGATATGTGAGCTCCTGAATGAATCAGGTATGTCTCACCTAGGAGAGGCTTGAGACTCCCATACACAACAAATAGAGGTTCATAACCAATTATTGTGGCCCTCAGCTTCAACGCATATAGCGACTGTGTTGTCTGACCCCAACCTGGTCGAGACACCCGCAGAATAACCCCTGCAAAGTACCCCCTCAATAACCTAGGTAAGGAAACTAAGGTCACCTCAATATAACCAATGCTGAGGCAGACAGTCGCAGGTGGGATTGACCGTATGGTTAGGGTAGCAAATCCTGAAAATCTCGAAAGATCCCCGATATATGAATACAATCTTGGAAATATCTCCGGTGCTACTCAGTTATGACTAGGGGTCCTCCCAATCAATAACCGCTCACACTGCCTCGTGCTTAACTCCCTTGTAAGAGGAGGATCCTGAGAAATACTAATTATACCAAGGAATTTCACACTCTCACCTGGACAGACACATACATGTTGTTGTTTAGTGGCCTTGGAGAATTTACTCACAATGAACTATTCCAAGACCCTAAAACGTAATCTTGTTGGTGTACCCTATCAAAGAAAATACTGTAATCCATTTTAATTAAGCATTGATTTTATTTGGCTTTATTACTCAAAAAAGGTAGATGACCGTGCAACCAATGGTGTTATGACGCAACCTGAAGTAAAATGCACACCTAACAACCAATGCAAATGCATTGTGTCGAATGAAAAGCAGGGCATGCTACTACGTGAAATGCAAAATTTTCTTCAAATGACAAATGTAGTCATTCCTATATGAAATCCTAACCAATACTTCTCTAAGAAAACCTAGTGTAAGTACCATGCAAAGTGCAAAGTGCAATGCATAATGATGCAAAGAAGTAAATATTTTTGGATTTTTTGAATAAAAATGAGATACTAAAGCAAAAGAATGATTCTACCACCCCAAACTCTGCAAACACAATCAAACAGAACTCACACAAGTACTAAGGTAAAATAAATCTAATGCACTAATCCCAAAACAAAAAATAAAAAATGCAATGATAAGAATATTCTTAAAAAATAAATTTACCCTAAAAAAAAAGTGTCTCTTGTCAGAAATAGAGGTGTATACAGACTCTAGAAGTATCAAAGGAGACTCGGTAATCATCAAAATTCACCCAGCAATAATCCATCTTCCTCTAAAAGGAAAAACTCAGTGCATACGTGACTGTTCGCAGTGGACCCGTGTATGTACGTGGATATAACAGTGAAAGCCGCGTGTATACACGACTGTGAGTTAAAAACTCGCGTACAAGAAGAAAAATGTATAAAAAGAAAGGCAAACAGATAAACTGATACAAAATTCACACCAATCAGACACTACTAGGAAAGCATGCTCCTAGACCTGACTCAGAAACAGAGAAATAAGAGCAATTCAAGAACATTTAATGCCGATAAAAAACCCCTAAAGGACAACTACTAGGAACTCCCCAGTGGAGTCGCCAATTTTGTTACAGAGAGAAATTCCTATGGCTTGGGGTACCATAATAGACAGCTTGAATCCAGCAATCAATCCTTTCCTATATGCAAGAGAAACCAAATATCTAACACTAAAGGATCTCGATTCGTACCTTATTTTGGACGGTTGATGTAGATCCCTGTTGAGCTTTCCAACTCCAGCTTGAATTGATAAATTGCTTCCTCAACATTCAATAAACAAGACAACCATACTATATATAATCATGTTAGACCTAATCTAGCATATATAATCAATAACATATAAGCATTTGAAATAATCCATGGATCAAATATTCATTCAAATACACATTATTGGACAGGAAAATATATTTCTATTAATATAAAATCAGAGATTACAATGAATACAACCTCTGTCAGCACGTCTGCAAATCAGAGAAACTGAGTCCCCCACTTGGGCCTCCACCACTTCAATTCTCCATCTCTCGATAGCAAGCTCACAAGCAAAGGGAAAGCTTGGGAAGAACACAAAAGTGCTCCAAGGGACAAAGGGATGCAGACTCAAGCACAAGTTCCGAAAACAATGGACTATAGTTCTCTTGCTCTCAATTCCTCATGCCTTCAATGTATCCAAAGGGTTCCTTATATAGCTCTTCAATGGTGTAATGAAAGGTCAAATCCAAGTGATCGCAAGGCATAGGGAAGGCCAGGTGACAAGTAAGTCGGATCCACATCAAGGAAAACTCCAAAATAATTTGGCCTTTTGTACACATCCCGATGTACACGGTTTAGGGGGTCAAACCCGTGTATATACGCGATAAAGGGTTTAAAAGTGGCGTATGGAAATTTTTGCATGTTTTTAGGGATGATCTTGGAAACATCAAAGGAAAAAAAATGGTCCATGGGATCTAAGGAGTCTGCAGAGGGACAAGGAAGGCCATAAAAATGTGATTCACCATGTGTGGTAAAATCATATATAACAACTTGTGCTTGGATGTTTAATTCATGTTTATTCTATTTACCTAATACAAGATAGTTTCCATCCTATCTCTGTGTGGATAATTGGAATTGCAAGTATCTTTCCTTGTTATGATTACCCACTCATATGTAAGTGCCTTATGTGTGAATCTGCCTGCATAGTGAGAATTCTTCATTATTCACCTTTATTACAAACCCTCTAAACATTGATAGTTAGAAGCCTTATCTATTTGGTTGAGTTTATGCATGTCTTGAGTGAGTGAGGTCTAATTTGTCATCTGACTTGATCCATTGAGTAAACCATTGAAAAAATATTGAAGTTACCAAGCATCTTCGAGTTGCAACCTAGAAGAATTTCCTAGAGAGCTAACACTGTGGACTAGATAAGTGGGATATCTTAGCAATAAATCATTGGTAGAATTTGGTACCACCAATGAAAATTTTGACACCTACTACAAACTGAGGGGAAAGCCACTGAGGCAGAGCTTGAACTTTAAAATCATCTAGGTGCACCCTTTCCTAATCAATGACAACCCTAAGTTATGGAAAAGAGGATTTCCCAAAAAATACTTAACCTATTTTACATGAATTCCTTGGCTTCATAAAATAATTAAGACAGTATGCAAATGCTACAAATGTTACTCCCTAGTTTGAATGAAAATCAAGATGCCATCCAATTAGATGACTACAATGCAAACTAGGTTTTCTCAAAAGATATCATTAATCAGCCTCATAAATGTGGAACAAGTATTGGTGATACCAAAAGGAATCACAATCCACTCGTATATACCAAATATAGTCTTAAATCCAGTCTTACATTTATCAACACTGTGCATATGGACTTGGTGATACCCAGCAATAAGGTTCATTTTATTAAAATACTTTTCCCCTTTAACTTATATAATGGATCATCGATGTGGGGAATAGGATAATCATTCTTAACTATGGATTTGTGGAGTGCTCGATACTCAGTAACAAGATGCCACTCAGTGGTGTCCTTCTTGGGAAGGATGAAGGTAGGTGAAGCACAAGGAGAATATCTAGATTGTATGTGGTTGGAATTTCCTAATAGCTATTGGAGTTGTCTTCTAATATCTTCCGCCTCATAGGGAGCTTTGTGATAAGACAAGGCATTAGGAAAGGAATCACCAAGTATGATATCAATCAAATGTTCAATGGAGCAGGGAGGAGGATATATTATGGGTTGATAAATTACATAGGTAACTTCTATTAGTAAAGAATACATAATATGTTGTACGGGTTGTGACTCATGTTCTGGTTTTATTGGGCACAGAAGACACAACGAAATGGTTTTGTTAAGGCTTACTTGACGGATAGCAACTCGACCAATAATTAAAGGAGGAGCTTTCAAAGAGAATGTCAAAACATAGGTACAACCCTCTTGTTGAAGGTGGTACTGATTATTGTGAGCATGATACATAGCTTGGAATTGCTCCTAATAGGGAATACATAGGATAATATTGGCACAATCCAAAGGAGAAAAATCACGGAGAATCATATCATGTAAGGGACCAATAACAAAGGTGATCACACATCATTATGTTACCATTAATCACCGTCCATCCTTATGAATCCATCATAGATGATACAGGGTTGGATGGGAAGCAGTAGGGAGATCTAAACCCTGCACCAAATATGGATCCAACAAATTATTTTTGGCTTCCATTATTGAGGATGTTGGCCTAATATACCTTCTTGTATCGACCCGTGGTTCAACCAACAATACAATACCAATATGTCACCACAAGACATCAGACCAACAGAGCAAGCTCAATCGGCAACACCTGCAAGGCAGGCACAATCTCACCCGAGATATATTAATGGGTAACTTCTAGAACCATGTTTCCATAGTTTGAAAGGGATTATAGTCCCTTGGTTCGCAGCCAAGGCACTCGACAAAGACGATAGGATGTAGTCTTTTACTCTGCGACAACGGTGCAACCAAATCCATAGGCCACCCACGTGACACGACAGTGTCTGTAACCCTTATTGACTGGTGCAATGGTGTGATGCAACCAATTCCTCACACTCTTCATATAGTGCATGACTTATATTTATACTCGGAAAGTTAACGATGAACTCATACACAGTATTTCAACAATACTTTTAAACGGTCATGCATCCATACTACGAAATTCATACAACAACAACTGTAACTGTAATAATGTAAGATCAGCAAACATTCACATAAACATTCACCATACAACACAAGAAATAACGTGGAAACCCATCTGGGAAAAACCACCAAGGTGCTCTTCATCTGGCCTGAGAAATATAGGTAGCATATTGCAGCCTACAACTTGTAGAATATTCTTAAGATATGTCTTTCTGGCGTAATCTTCTTGCTCCCATGCTCTCTGGTTTATTGCTCCTATATTCTCCTACTGATTCACACATAGCCTAGATCGACTCTTCTACTTTACTAGTGGTATGCGCACACAGCTACAAGATCTGTGGCTCAATAGCCTTCTTCTTCTACTAGACTCTTCTCTGAGTCGGTTACTGAAGCTAACCAAATATAATATAACCGAATGAACCAATCTTCTCAAACTTATCTCACTTGTATAACTTATCTAACCCTTATACAAAGCGGGTTCCTTCTATTTATAACATTTTCTAGACCATGCAGGCCCGATTGGGTACTAATCAGTTAATACAGACTCAAAAATGGTTACAAAATATCTCTGTTACAATAAATGACAACCCATACCTAGCCGCAAAAGTCCTGCATGAATTAACCACAACCTTAACTAGCTGCGGAAACGTCCTTCAATTCGGCTATATCAGTCATAACTACTCGTAAAATTTTCCTTCCATCTTATGTGGGTTCATCCTTCTGTCATCTTCCTTGATTTCCACCTGCTCAACATTAACTCTTCTACCTGCCTCTTCCATCGACTCAGATCTACTTTCCTCGTCACAGCTATCATGTCGCATCTTTCTCTACTATGTGCTTCCTTTCTTGCCTTTCTCCATTGCGCGTATGTTTTATTTTTCTGTGTCGGTTCCTTTCATTCCTTCCTGGCCTACTTTTCCCTTGTCATGCATGCACTTTACATTCCTTGCTTGCGCATCTCATTCTTCCTTGTGCACTTTTCCTAGCCCAACAAGCCCCAAATAGTCACATGTGGCTCATCCCAAGCCACTAAGAAAAATGGTACTTCTCCACAAAATCTCCTGCTGCAAAACCTTACCTTTTCTTGCAAAAATTATGTCTCTGGTGCAGGCTCAGGCTGCGCGGGAGGACCAACCTTGTCCTAGAATTTCCTCACCATCTATTGCACTCTAGCAACTTCTGTCATCACTTCCTCTACTTGTGCGGCCAACTACTCTATGTGGTCGGAACTGATATGTTCTGACAGTCCTGCTTCTAGCGACTGTGCCATATGTTGAAGTTTCTATAGCACAGGTTGAATAAGGCCTCTGAGTCATTTTGCTTCTGATTGGTGTGTCTTTACCTCAGCTTCTCTATTCCACTCTTGGTCACGAAGATCCTATAATTCCTATTGTAGCTACTTGATCTCATCCATCTTCACAAACTTCTCCTGAAAGGGCATCTTCTTCATCTCTACCTACACCGTGCTGATTTCTCACCAGCTTTCCTCGTGCTTTCCCTAATCTTTTTTGTAGTTTCATATTCCAAAATTGCTTCCCATATCATGGAAATAGCTTCAAATTCCTTTCCGTGGAGTGTTTCTCCTTCACTGATCTCCCCAGCAGCCTCAAATACTACTCTTCTTCTCTCTTTGAGTACCTCAGGAGGTGTGCTAAGTACCTTCCTAGCATGAAGATCCTCAACCTGCTTCTTTATCTCTATTGCAATCCACGACAACTGAGAAACCTTGGAAGAATAAATCTTCACATTCTTGACCCTCTTCCGGTGGGAAGTCTACAACCACACTCTTAATGGCTTCAGCTAGTGCAACGTGGCTTTCCTCGCTTTCCTTGATTTCTTGCTCTTTTTCTTTCAATAGGGCCTTGTGTTGCTTGGCCTTCCTTTGTTGTTTTGTTTCATGATAGGAAACCACATTCTCCCTCAGTCGTATTTTCGTCACGTCTTCCTGCTATAGCTCATAGACTTCACCCAATGACAGCTTGGATAATTTAATCTGCAATAATGCAAATTCTTTGAAAACATCATTGAATGCACCTATCACTGTTCCTGTCTCCATTGTGCACCCCTGGATTTGTACTTTGATTAGCAGTAGTAGCTCTGGCATAACGAGCAGGACGTTGGGATCCACACCATATGTTTCAGCCTCGACAGTGGCTTTGACATTGTTAATGGCCTCAATCAGCTTATTAAGGTGCCCTGCAATTTGGACAACCACATTCTCCTACTGTGTGTTCAAAACTTCGAGGATTTTCTTGGCGACCTTGGCTACAACATTTTCTAGCTCTTGAACATCGTCCTCAGTCAACGAGTTCGTGTTAGTCACTTTATCGGCTTTTCTCTTCTTATGCAGGGTCCCACATTGTTGTTGTTGTTCCTTCTGATGGTCGCAGGTCTCCTCATGAGTAGGTGTCTTCTGTTCATCACTTCAATGGGAGCCACCATTACCACTGTTATCATATTTTTCTTCTTGCGACTGATTATCTTGTCCATCACCTCCATTTTTTCCTTGGCCATTTCCAGCATTGCCACCTGCACCAGCATTTCCACCCTGCTTAGCAGGTGGGTCTTCTTGGTTTTCTTCTTCAAGCAACATATCTGCCAACGGGCCATGCCATTATTTAGTCCACTCTAGGATAATGGTGTCCAATTTATTCGTCATCAATCATGAACCATTCCTGGTGCACTTGCTTGGTTAGGTCCTTCTTCGGCTCCAAAACCATGTTATGCACTTTCGCCTGAAAATTTATGAAAGAATCATACTTGTGGACCATCGTTGTCTAGATTCTGTGGGCTCTCCTAATATCATCGTGCAGCTCCTAACCATGCAGAAAGAACTTGATGTTACTATTCATCTAATGGATCTTGGTTTTCTTGTCCTCCCATAAGTTCTAGTATTTCATGCCTAGGAAAGGAAGTGGGATGTCCATTGGCTCGTAATCTGGTGGTTTGTCCCACAAGGTGAACGATATTAGGATGGGCAGCCAAGAGTAGTGAAACTTGTATTTTGGGTCCTCCTATTCCTGTTTTGTGTCATCAATTAGTTCATTCAGCAAGAACTGTGACCAATTTAAAGTCACACCTTATGATCATAGCTCGACCATCTCTACCGCTCCAGCGGTGCATTCATTGGGCCTCATCTTGTGCAACATCTTGCACAATAGGATCATTCCGGCGAACCACACATCAGCTTCTTTGATATGGGGAATGGAGAATCCTCTTCCTGCATACTGCATGCTCTACTTGTGCTTCATCTTGGTGGTATCCCTATCTTGGTGCAAATACGGCGCGGGATCCGGCCTTTCTTTGGCAGTCCTATGATTGACAAAATTATCTCAACGTTGACCAGGTATGGTCAATTGAGCCACAGGAACCCTCTATAGAAATAGAATAGGATTTATTTCACATATGTGTTGTCCTACAAGCTATGGCCAAACTGGGGCATGAATAGAAAGTTCATCAATCCTGCTTGGTCAGCATCGATAGCCCACTTCATCGGCTTTAGAACCTCAAGATCTCTCGGTCCAGATTGAATCGTAACCATGCAGTTCTTCCCTTCCAACCCCAACTACAAGTGAGTATCATTATCCTTGAATTCCAACTTGGAGAGCTTTGGAATTATGTCCATTAGCAGGGGTACACACTCAAGGATCCACAGTGCTACTAAAACTGTATTAGCTTTCATGGGGAGCATCACTGGTGCTACCTCAACTCTCCTCAACTGGACATAGTGTGGGAATCTTTCATCTTCCTCCTCATCGCTTGGGTCTCTATGAGGTTTGTATTCCTCATCCATCAGCTCTTCCTCGAGGACGTCCTCCTACATGGGTGCTTTCTCATCGTCTTTCGCGACGGCATTGGTCTTGCGTTTCCTAGACAGTGGTGGCCTAGATGGCTCTCTTATCGCTCTCTCCATAGTCTATCTTAGCTCCATGAAATTTCGTTTAGGTGCAGTGGGTAGGTTCTTAATAGGGTTCAACATAGGGCATGAACTAAAAGGTCAAACAGGGCCCGAAGCAAGCACAAGCTGCTTTCTCATTCACGCCATGGGGTCGAGTTCTGGTTGTCGCTCTGGTTGTTGTACTTCAGGTGATTGAATTTCTTCCTCCATTGGACAACCTAGATTGATAGTCACATTAGATAACTCACTTGCACTGTATATCTCTATTACCATGAGCATAGGCTCACTCTGTGACAGGCTTCAACTCTGTAAAATCTCAGCTCTAGTTCACTTGGCTCTCTCTGCATGCATAAAAGAATGCTTGATGGTGAAGCCTTGTATTTATAGTTTCTGACGCATCTTGCGATCATCATATCATGGGAGTTTGGGGTCTAATCAAGCACATGGGCTTCTCGGTCGACGTGTTTCTTCATTAATTCAGTTGCTCGAGTACTGTGTTGTACCTATCATAACAGTCATGGCAGTTATTTCGAGGTCAGTTGATAGGACCAAAAAGAACATCGGCATTCTCCTTGTATATCATCGAATTAATGACGCTTAGCTATCATAACCACCTCAATATTCACTGGATATTTTCACTTTAATGTTGTACAACCTATCATTTCCTCTTTTCCTACACTTTCCACCTTTTCCTGCACTATACGCTTTTTCCTGCACTTTCAGCTGGTCCTTTCGTAGACGTGCAATATAACAGCTTCTGCCTTTTCGCTTTTTCATGATTTTGTTTTTTTTTCATGTGTAGCATGAATTTAACCAGGGATATTATGACAATCATAGTATGGCTTCAGGCGATTGTCATTCACCATAACTATGATGTAAGTTCTATCTAGTCTTTGTAGTTTTACTGCACCTGCATCAATGATGTATGCGATTAGATATGGCCCTATCCAATGTGTCTTTAGTTTACCTAGGTGTTTGAAAAAATTCACGTCATACAACAACACAAGTCCTTCGAATTTGAATGGTTTAACCTGGATGTGGTGATCATGCCATGAATTTTGTCTCTGCTTCTTGACAGTCTGATGAAATCCTGCGACGAAGTTTTCCTCTTCCATCTAAACAAGTTGCGAAAGCCTTTGTTTGACAGCATCGCCATCGATCCTCTCCATCAGCGCAGCAATCTGTAGAATCAGCACAATATAATCCATTGGTATAACAACTTCCTGTCGATGTACCAGCCTGAATGGGGTGTGCCATGTTAGTCGCTTGCACGTTGTGCGGTATGCCCATAGTATAGCTGATACTTTTTGATCCCATTCATCTCAATGCATGTTGCATACCTTGGTCAATGCATTCTCTAGAATCTTGTTAAAATATTTGACCGTTCCATTCGCCTGAGGATGATAGGATGTTGTCTTCTTATGCTGGATCTGAAACTCTACAGTCAGCTCAGCAATCATTTTGTTGATATTCATATTTTTTTCAATAATTCAGTAAGATGGATAGATATTTTGATCTTAGCAATTTCGGCCTCTAGGCTAAAAGAAGTGTGTCCCTGATCAGAGATTCTTAGATTATCTTCTCTCCTTTCCTTCCCTTTGGGCTCTGTCACATTTTTGGAGCTATCCTTAGGGGGTGTGTTATTGTTTGGACTTAATTGTAGAGGACTTATTTCCTTCATATTTATTTCTTATGACAGGGGAATCTTTTCCTTTCAGTCCAATATGTCTCTGCACATCCAGGATAACAAGTTGATATCCTCTCTTGAAATCCTCTATCTTCTCTAGGGGCATCTCTCCCCTTTAACGACAAGCATTATCGTTTTCATATTTGGTTAAAAAGGTGGAGGGTGATTCAGTGTACAGCTGATGGATCTCATCCTCAAATTGATTTTCACCATCTCATTCCACATAATGTTCTTGAAATGGAGGCCTGGCAGGTGGATTGGGAGGGTTTCACTGGTCTCTTTGCCTATTCTAGAGAATTTGTGGCCTCCTAGCATTATGATTTCTATTTTTTTTTCTCTTGATTTTTTCTGGGATACATTCTATTGTCCACAGCAAGAATTTCCATCAACCTTTCCATGGTTCTCATCATTATATCCTTTCTGGCCTCTTGTGAGCTAGAGGTAGAGGGTTGTTCAACTTCTTTATATTTTATTCTCTCTCTTGTTTCTCCCTCTTCCCTTCTCTATTCTCCCTCATCCGTCTTCTTCTTTCTGGAAGAAAACAGGTTCACCTCTACCTCTATGGAATTCTTAATCATATTTTCCAAGGAAGTTGATCTTCTTTCGCTCAGCAACAGGGCGAACTCACTATCAAAATATTCAGCATATTGGAGCTGAGCAAAACCAAGGGGGTTTAAACTGAGCAGCGATAGAATTATAGTTCTTCATAAGCCTGTCAGAAAATTTGTGTATAGATTCATTCTCCCTCATCCTCATGGAATGGTATTGGGATAGATATTTCTTAGGATTTTTCTTATCTTCCCATTTATCCTTGAAAGAATATTCAAAGGATTGGTAGTTCAAAATTGAGTTGTCTGGGATATTTTTGTACCATTTTCTTGCTTCTCCAGCCAAACTTTGGGAAAACAGCCTAAACTTAACATCATCAGATTCTAGCTCCTACAAGTCTATCCAATCTTAAAACCATCCCAAGTTTTCCTCAGCTGAATATGCCATCTCCCCATTGAATTACTTGAGCCTTTGGGAGTATCCTAGAGGGAGGTCGTGAAGGGAAGAAGGGAGAATAATAGGGGAGAATCTATTTTCCATCCTTGGAGGTATAATAGGGTTTCCAAGGGGGATTAATATTGGTGTGATAGAAATTGTTATGCTATGAGGAACTGTAGGAATGTGGGGAGTTGTAAACTGGAAGATGAAGGTTGATTCTGTTTCGAAACAGTGGGAGTCAAATATGTTGCAGCAGACTGCCTTATGGCAACGAAATTTAATAGGGATAACTCAAAGGTAGGTATGGGGCACTCTTGGTCATACAAGGATCAAAAATTCCCACCTGGAGACTATGAGATCTCAGGCGACCAGGATGTACGGGAGAATTTGAACGAGGAGGGGTCCAATATTACTTCAGACAGGCTGGACTCAAACTTGGTCTTGAAAAGAACTAGCTCCAATTCTTCACCACAATTTTGAGATATATCATTAATGGAAACATTACCTTCAGCAAGTAAAGAGAAATTTTTTTCTAACCTCTGCAGCTTATTGGCTTTCCAAATTCAGCTCTCCCGATCAAAAATTTCTTGAAACCACTCGGTAGCATAGTTTCTCCTCGTATTATTCCTTCTGGTCGCCAGTATTTCCAGTGGATTCTTCTGATAAACATTTTTGAATGGATTCGTCAAATCATATACAACTAGCATGTGCCTATGACCGGCTACTCAACCTTGTCATAGAACTAGAACAATGTCATTATCCCAAGGAGATAATAGTGATTATTCCCCAGCAACTGCACCAAGATGTTATCACCCAATAATTTTCATATGGTTGTGGTAGGAAATCACTGAGGTAACCATTTCAAACCAATATTTAGTCTATATTCTAGCCTATACATTCAGAGAGGGCTCTCTCTTTTTCACAAGAACATTCACATACACATATGGCTTTAATAAAGCAGTCCTAATACTAGATTTCTTAAGGGAACATATTTGTTTGTAAATTTAAATATTGTAAGACATACATATATCAAATACCATTGGGAAATGGAGTCACCGTCTGAATCATTCAAGGATATTATAGAAAATAATGGGCAATGATCTTCCCCTTGTAATCTAAGGCAAAGTGAGTGTAATATTCATTCAAATATCTTCGAGTGGTGGTAGGAGAAAGGAGAAAAAGTCCAGTGCAGCAAGAGACACCTATATACGGATGAATCTCTTGAAAACACCTTTAGTATAAAAAACGATAAGGGTAATGACCAAAATGGAGCATCTAACAAGGATTAATTCCTCAACAATCATTATCGACACATTATGGATGTTATATATGATGAAGGAGTGCTTAATGAAATGAATTCCTCACATACAACTAGAAAGCATTAGCAGGAATTTACACATATGAAAATGATGAAAACAAGAAACACAAACTGAATATAACCACTATGATGAATCTCAGAACCTTAGAGAAACATTTTTTTCATTAACACTTCCAAGAAAGTTTACAAAGCTACAATCCTAGCACAGAGGCTTCAAAAAATGAAATTTGAACCCTTACTCCTCCACAGAGGTTACATTTATAGTGTAATTACCCCCGAGACGTATCTCGAAATAGGGCATCAAAATTAGTTACATAGCAGGAATCAAACTCGGAGGTACATCCTACATCCTAACAAACTCCGACATGATATATGCATTGTTCCCACAAAACATTCCGAGAAGGTGGCTATGTTACATTCAATTGAACAAAAATGGGAAATGTCGACACCAGGGGCTTTCTGGCTTGGTTGGTGAAAGGGACTATTCAGACCACCTTTGAGCGACCTTTTTGCTGACTCAGCTGCTGACATCTCTCACAATTCACTGACTGCTCAACCTATGTATGTCCTCCCATAACTGATCTATAGGGATCGTCATTTCAAATAGATCCTTTAAGACAACATACATATCAATAAAGGGGTTATGATTTATAGTAGGAAGGCTAGGTGTGATCATCCGAAACTAAGTTATCAACTCAAATTCCTCGCTAAGGATGCTGAAAATTACCTCTCCCTTTAGCCCTCCATCCATACCCTCAAAATTAGCATGATTCATTATTTCCTGATTTAGTAGCTCAAGGTACCTACCTTGAGGGATCAACTTCCCATAAGGATGCCAAAACTCAGGAAATCCTTTCTAATACATGGGATGGAGTGATGTTTTGAACTTTTCCAACCCTTGTTGCATAGTTACAATCCTTGAAAGTGCATTCTGCAATAGGTTGTGATTTGTACTCATCCTCCTTGCTGCCACCAGAAGTGCGATCATGTCAGTGACCCCCAGAGAAATTAGTTCTTCCCCAGATGATGTGTTTAGGACGGTAATTTCCCTTTAGGCCTCCTCCCTAGGAATTATTTCCATGATTTCTTGTAGGGATTTACATCTCTTTATTGCTTCCATAGAAGCCTTCTTCTATTCATCTAACATGACTAAGCATTTCCCTAATGGGGCTATCTGCTTTATCAATGCATCCCAAAGAAGATGCTTAGCACCCTGCATGGGAATTCGGCCTATGATCCTTTCTTCAAAACTAGATATCTTCTCTTTCAATGTATTAATATCTTTAGCAAATTCTTCATTTTCCTTTGCAGTGATCATGTCCTTAAGCTCCTGATTTGATTCCTTTAATTGAGTGATCTCCAGGTCCTTTAAGGACATGTTAGACATGTTTTTTATCACCAGATTAGTGGATGAATTATATTCAAGGGTGTTTTATTCACCTAATTCATTGATTCTTTCCTGCATGTGTCACTTCTCTTCCTCCCATGTAAGCTTGTCAGCTTCCAACACAGCAAAGCGGCCTTTCATGTCCAAAACCTGATGTTGCAATGTCTCAATCTCTCCTTGCAATTGCACAGAGTGAGGATCAAGTTGGATGTCTTTGACAGGTGTTGCCACCTTTCACACACCTGGGTTACATGGCATATTTCTTCAATCCACTCGATGTGTCCTTGGGGGAAAGTCTCGAATCAAGGTTGTCACCTTGTTCTTGACTCCTCCGTTCAGGCTAAATCCTAACGAAGCCAAGGGGGGGTAGACCCTATTAAATTAATAAGGCTAATTACTTAGTGTCATGGTGTTATATTGATTAAGTTGTTTAGGATTTTTGAAATTAATCAGTGGAAACAAAAGATAACAAGATGCAAGATTTAAAGCATATAAGCAAAGTAATGACACTCAATATCTATATAATCGAAAGAATTAATCAAAGTAAATCACTAGTGCCTTAAATGGAGTCAACAGAGAAAATAATGTGCTTGCATGCGCTTGAAATAATGTTTTGCAAATGTCTCTTGGTAGATTTTAAATTAATGTGGAATGTGAATGAATTAATTTAGGCAAAAAGGGGACTCCAGATATACACGAGGGGTACTTGGAGTATGTCCAAAAGTGAACTTTCATGGCTACCCACAAGGTGTTTGTGGGCTGGAATGGAGTCTCGGAGACTATTTTTCATAACACACCTATCAGGGTGTGACAGAGATCAGTGCCTCAAGGTCACTTTCTAGTTGTTCCCACTCCTTTGGGTATTTTTCCACCGTTTACAGTTCGTTCGAGGCGTTGGATTTTCGCCTGATGGTTGGTCAATTTGGGAGGTGAATACTAATTAATCTAGTCACTCAAGTGCTTTTGATGCAGCTTGACTGATCGAAAAAACCGCAGCCAAGTACAGAGCATACACACTGGGGTCTTTGTTATTTTTAGTAAATTTTAAAAGAGTTGTTCTTATTAAAAAGAAAACCCTCTAGGAACCTCTTTCGGTCCAAGTGGACCTCAATCAGGGAATCAAGGAGGGGTTGATTTTATTTTGATTATTAAAACAATTAATTAAAAGGGAATCAAAGATACACAACACCAGTTTTCTAATTAGTCCTACCACGCATCTATTTCCCCTTGCGGGTCAATCAGGAAGTCGTGGGGTAAGTAGTATGATTAATTTTGCATTGAAAATATGTAATAATGAAAAATATTATCAAATTATACAATCCTGTATGTCAATATTAAACTAGAACAGAAAAAAGGGAAAAAAGTGAAACGGACACGGATCCCCTTAGGGGGGATGGTGAATAGGCTCGAAAGAGCCTATTCGAAAAGATTTTTATTTTTATTAGCATCAATTTCAATATCAGAAAACTGAAATGAATCCACCTGGTCCTTATATGGAATGAGACCAAATTTTTACAAATTGCAAAAATTTGAAATTTTGGAAGACGGAGACCCCTAGGGGGTTTCGAATAGTCCAAAAATGATTTCTGGACAGAACCTCCTCCTCTTTTATGTTACACCTGATAAAAATTATCAATATTACCACATTTAAATATGCCCAAAATTACTTTGAAAGTACTTTTGGATGAACAAACATTTTACCCAAAAAATCTAAGTTAAAACTAGTTTTTAAAGAAGCAGAAAAGGAACCAAGTAAAGCAAGATTTCCTTGGGATCTTGGCCCGCTTTGGGGGAATCCAATATGAAGCACTTAAATTTCTGAATATATCTTTTTATATTCTAATGGAACAATCATGCATTCAACAATTTTTAGATCTACTTTCACAGCCTTGAAAAATGACAATTTTTCCTAAAACTAGATCTAGAATGCTTGTAAATTTTCTTTTAGGAATATCTATGTAAAATAAACTCTGAAATTGATATATCTAAACAATTTTAAAGCTGCAAACAAGTAACCGGACTTATTTTAGAAAAAATTGAAGAAGGAAGAGGAAAGGAAAAGCATTTGTTGCTAGAAGCCTTGAAGATCAACCGTGGAGCTTTCCGGTGGAATGTCGAGGGACTATGCCTTCGAATGGTTTTGGAGAGAGTGAAGAAGCAAACTATATCAGCATCCTCTCCAATATAGGAACCCCCAACTGAATCCAAATAGTTTCTAAAATACTTGTGAGATCTGGTTAATACATACATAGAGATTTCAGAATAACATGAATATAAACTTATAAAACATGTTGAATCTAGAGCTCTAAACATGCATCAAAAAGGCAAGAGATGGACAATAAACTTATTAACAAACTCCTTTCCTATCAATATTATAATAAACTTATTATCAATCTTAGCAATGAATCCACAAACAATCATCAAAGTATGAACATAGGTACAAGTTACCTCAGTAAAACATGGCAATGCTCATCCACACATACAATGACATGACACCATCTTTCCTCCAAAGCTTCACTTTATTCCAATAGAAAAATATATTACACAGTATTACAACAGCAATAGCTCCTCAATCCAACTCTAACTAACTCGGAAAGGAGGCAACCATGCTTTATTTATACACAAAATTGAAACCCCATCCCAGAGGGGGCGTAAATCCCAAGGAAATAGACCACTGCAGCTCAAGGAGAGTCCATCAATGCCTAATCTGAAGCTAAAATGAGCTTCTACTGAGTCTAAATGTCAATCGAGGGGATTATTGAGCTGACATGTCGACCTTCTAAGTGAATCATCAACCACAGAGCCTCCAGAAGATCCCACACGTGTGGAGGAGAGAGAGAGGGCACAATTCCCCATAAAGGAAGCTGAAGTTCAACTCTGGATCCACCCAGATCACCTCCTTCACTCAAGGATTTGTCAGATCTAGTCAATCTAGTGCAGATGAGACTGATTTCAATCAAATCGGTTGAGAATCCATTGATCTAGGATTTTGGATTTGCTCCATTATTCATCAATTTATTAATTAAAATAATCAATAATTGATTTTTTGGGGCTTTCTGACCTAAGTGATGGAAAATTACTCAAAACTAGGAAATAGTGGGTCTATAGGTTTACTTGGTGCTCTTAGCTTTAAAATGAGCACCCCCATGACTGAAACTGATTATTTGGCCCACTTTTATTACAAAACCAATTTTTCCAATTAGACTATTAAAAAATAGCCTAAGTTTTTGTGGAAAAATTTTAAAAAAATAAAAACCTAGGGGGACTTAGACATGTTCATATGACTCGACCATGATTCCTAGCATGTTTATACATTGACATGTATACTCTAATAACCTCAATAGGCCTAAATGCCAAGCCGACCACCCCAACTTTGGAGGTATTGAGTGAAAAACACAGAAATTATCAGTCGTTTATTCAACAACCAATAATAACCAAGGGAAAAAACACCCTAGGATGATCAGATTGACAAATAAAGTCTAAGAGACCAAGTCTTTTACAGACACTATAATGCTAGAACATTTATTACAATTCCCTCATGGGGTATGAACATGTGATATAGTACAACAAGCACTTCCCAGAAGCACTTTCGATGGTCTTCTGAAGTTTGAACAAAAAATCTTTGTCCGGTTCACTAGGATCACTTGATAAAAAACCACTAAGTACAACTTAGGTGGTAACATTTTGGCTCCATCTAGGGACACATTCTCTGACTGATCTTCTAATTAAAGAAGAGGATGTGAGAACTCTAGAATATATGGGTCCTACATAGCTATTAAAGTTTGTCAGTAACATGTATAATAATAAAAAATCAATCATATGGCTTGGGGTACCACAACAGATAGAGTAACCGCAGAAATCAATCATTTCCCATATGCAAGAGAAATAAAACATCTAACACTAAAGTATCTCGCAATGTACCTTATTCCGAATAGTTGATGTAGATCCCCGTTGAGCTTTTCCACTCTCGCTTATTTTAGCAATTTGCTCTCTCAACATTCAGCAAACAAGACAAGCATGCTATATAATGGTGTTAGACCTACTCTAGAATATATAATCAATAACATATAAGAATTTAAAAGCATCCATGGATTCAATATTCATTTAAATGCACATTATTGGACACGAAAATATTTTTTTGTTAGTATAAATCAGAGATTAAAATAGTGACAACCTTTGTCGTCACGTCTGCGAACCAGAGAAACTAAGTCCTCCACCTAGGCCTCCACCACTTCAATCCTCCATCTCTCAATAACAAGCTCACAAGCAAAGGAAAGATTGGGAAGAACACAAAGTTCTCCAAGGGACAAAGGGATGCAGACTCAAGTATATGCTCCGGCAACAATGGACTATAGTTTTCTTTCTCTTCAATTCCTCCCCTTTCAATGTATCCAAAGGGTTCCTTATATAGTGCTTCAATGGGGTAATGGAAGGTCAAATCCGAGCAATCTCAAGGCATATGAAAGGACAAGAGACAAGTGACTCAGATCCACATAAAGGAAAACTCCAAAACTATTTGGCCTTTTGCACACATCCCGATGTACGCGGGTTTAGGGGTCATATCCACGTATATACGCGAGAATAGGTTTAAAAGTCGCGTATGGGAAATAATACATGTTTTTAGGGATGATATTGGAAACATAAAAGGTACAAAAATGTTCCATGGGGTCCAAAGAGTGTGCAGAGGGACAGGAAATGCCATAAATGTGTGATCCACCATGTGTGGTAAAATCAACTGTAACAGATGCCCCCTAATGTGTGTGGTCAGAGGGGTGATACGATGGCCAAAATACATTATAAGTCCATCTGAGAAGTGCAGTGATGAAGAACTAGGTGGAAGAACCATCCATCCAACAATATAATACAATAATCAAACTCTAGACATGACTACAAGTATATACATCAGTCCCGGATACATAAGAGTACAATGGCCATGAATAGGCATGGTACAAAATATGACATGTGTGGTCATCACCACATACAATATAGATAGATCAGAATCTACATGATGAAGATATACAGAGGATCATGATCTCCATGAAAGCTAAAGATTTACAATGGATCAAGATCTCCGTAATGGCTGAAGATATCTGACATACACTGGAATCAAGTCATGAGAGCTGAAATCTCATGAAAACTGGCACGATCAAGGAGGTAGCATATATGAAATGCCACCAGTCTAGAAGGTCTTCTACACAATCCGCTATGAGTACATGTCCTACTATGTGAATAGAGGTGTCGAGGTCAAACATACCATCATCTGATTACTGGTCATTGATGTATACCGTTAATAGATGCAAGATCACCCACCAATAATGAAAATGGGAATCAAGGTAGTAGAGTGAAAACTAACAAGTGTGAATAAATGTGTTGAGGTCAAACACTTGAAAGGATCCATCGATCAGGGGACATTGATGTATTCCAAAAACTATCGATGGCTAGAGAACCTGCCACTGATGACTATGAGTCTCAAAGCACTCAAAATGACTCTAGATTCCTATCCCATAATAAATGATCTGAAGTCGATGGGATGAAATCCACTAGAAGGATGGAATTAAGGCATCCCTCATCATCCAAGATGAGGTAATTGGAAGAACTCGATCATAATGTTCACGAACCAGTAATAGTACTGGGAAAGGCCGAAATGCAAAGTCAAGAGAACTAAGGAATGGCTGACTCAGGTTTCAACTTCCTTCGAGCAAGAGAATGAAGGCGAATGGTGACTGAATGTAGGTAGCATAGACTCAATATACAAAACTGAGACATCTTCGTAACACAGGAGCCATCGACAAAGGCTCCATAGGGACTGAAAGCTTAACCAGTCGGTGGAGATAAACTCAAAGAAACGAGTACAACTCCTAAATTCAAACTATTAACCCAACCAACAGATGTGATATACAATGCTCTATTTGAAGGCGACATGACTTGACTGCTACCAAAGATAACATCTTTTCCTGTCCATATTTTTGGTTTTTTTATTTTTTTTAATACTTTTTCAAATATTTTAAAAATATTGAAAAAGAATAAAAGTTCCTTATAGTTACATACTAGGAGGAGACGAGTGTCAAGGGGAAAACAAACTAGTTCCAAGAAGCGGAACATCCCTATGCTCAATGCAAGGACACATGTGTAGGATAACGACACTCGGGGGAAAGTCCCCTCCCGGTAAAAAATGGGGAATCAAGCTACAAAAGATATATAACATGGCTCTTCATGGCTAGACATGAGACAAGCTTGGGCTATATAGCTGATAATCAAAGTTAGGGAAGCCAGTATAAGGCTCAATAAGGCAAGCAAAACTCATGATATTGCAATTACAACTTAACATAAGGGAGTCCTGTGGAAAAAGGCCAGCAAAAAGATCAAGAGGAGTATGAGGCTCTTGCAAGTCATGTTGATACTATACAAAGGACTCCCACACCCTAAACGAAAAATCTCTACATGGGCTCCAAATGAAAAATAGGAGCTAACTAGGGCACCCATGTATGGTCAAGCTCTACCATTCACATGATGTCACTTATAAAAGCAACAAGGAGGTTCCATGACAAGATAGAATGGTTTCGTACCTAAGGTTATAATGAAATGGTCATAACTTCATGCAAAGTGCAAACAGATGTGAAACCTAACCTATATTCTAGTTTAGACATAATACCTGAAATCAGCACAAATGGGTCAAAACCATGGTCAAAACGGCGCTCAAAATGGACTCTTACATCATCAAATTAGTCCAAAATGGTCCAAAATGGTCAGAAACGGTCAAAAACTATAGAAAGTGGGTAAAAAAATCCAAAATTTAAAAAAAAATTCTACAAGTAGTAAAAAATTCAAAAATTTCATATCATATGAAATTTTTACCCATTTGAGCTCAAAACTTCCAATGCAAATTCCGGGATCATCGTTTGGAGAAATTCGACACCGTTTGTTCCAGGTAACTCCTCATGTCCTCCTCTTCCCATTTATTGCAATTTTTTTCAGTTTCCATGGTCAATTTTATTTTCTAAGCCAATCTAAAGTAGACATTTCGGCCCACGTGGATATCAGGGTTTTTTCTGTATATAGGGTTGGCCATACGTGGAAAAACCTCCCAAACCCACGTACATACACGGTTGTTTTTCAAACAGTCACATATGCGGCCGCGCATAATGATTTTTAAGATAAATAATGACCAAAAGTCATGTTTTATGTGCAGGATGGTTCTAGAATGGAGGGAGAGGGAACATGGAGATGTAGAAGAGGCTGTTCAAGGTGACTTAATGGCCCAACAAGCTCTACGTGCATGCGGTTTGTATAAGTTTTGGTGTCTTGGTAGCATGAGGGCCAAACCAAGACTCTTGCAGATGCTATTGGATTACTGGGATCCAGACTCAGAGTTTTTTCACATTTACGGGATGTCCCTCACTATAGAGATTGAGGACATATATTTTATTACTGTATTTTCTCGATGGGGAGAGGTGGTAAACCTACGCTCTCACGGGCCCGGAGGTCGCCTTACTATTGATGAGTACATTGCAGTGTACTGCTTTCCAGACATGGAAAAGTTTGGGCGTCAAATACCAACAAAATCGATCCAGGTCCTAGGACTGAAGGCCATGCTATTGGCATTTGGTAGGATAGTCGGTCTAGCTTCACTCCACCAGGCATCGTGGCCATTGATGTTCTATGCGGTGGAGTGTATGAGACCCATAGTATATGACTAGAGCACTGCACTGTTGAGTAACATGAATCAGCAGCTCAGTGACTGCAAGATGAGCAAGGTGAGAAACTTCAGTTTCAACAGCATACTGAACACATTCTTCTTTGAGTGTGTCTGAGGGCTAATCCCTAAAGTGGACATTCCTCCACACGGAGTTTGAGATCTGGCCCAACGACATTGGGAAAATGTTATGCGTAGACTGGGCGGAGGTAGGGTGGCTAACCCCTACCCAGCAGACTTCTTTCCAAGGTGGCAGTGGCAGATCATTGCCATCGATGACTATCCCTATGCAGGGATAGATTTATGGGGAGATCCAGACATGCCCCTACCACTAGGAGCGACATATAGCGAAATAGGTAACGAATCCCAAACCCTCTTTTTAAGTTTTTTGAATTATTAATTTTTTTGTGTTTTTTTATATATTAACTCAAAAGACATGTTTTGGTGTGATAACACATAGTGACATCTATCATGTGTATGCAAATGTTGGACCACGACGACCTGACGGTTTCCCTCGTCATAGATGGAGAGGAAGAAGAGATGACATTATGGGTGTGGATGCGGAGCAGACGCTCCAAAGCATCCGCACAAACTTTGTATGCTTGACACACAAGCTACCCATGGTGCAAGTCGAGGACTTGCCTGAGGCCATGCGGCACCAGGTGGTTGGTGTACCATGGGTATGGGTTCGATTATTTCGATGGCTAGCTAGAGCCATGGTGTGCTACCATGATCAAAAACCCCCTCCTCCTCCACAAGCTTAGAGACCTAAGAGTGTTTCATTTTTGTACTACTGTGTATTATATTTTCGTGGCTCAGAAGCCCTAATTTTGTATTATGACACTTATGTATTATGAAGTCACATTTTGGATGTTTAATGAAAAACTTTTATGATGATCGATTTTATTTATTTACATGTGTGTAAAAATGTATGTTTGTAATATGCTTATAGTCTATGAAACAAATTCCAATCTAACACATAGTTAGCATATGAGTCAGCAACTTGGTTAAAAATTCTTAACACATGTATTTATTTTATGTTCTCAAATTACAGTTCTAGAAAACTCACAAGTAAGAATCTTCGTAATAATGTCAGATCCCTAATACGACACAAACCATTAAGCTGTGAAACCACTAACTGTGAATCAAGACGTACCTCAAGAGAGAGAACACCATATGAAATGGCATCCCGCAATAACTCGATAATGGCACTATATTCAGCAACATTGTTTGAAGAAGGCCATAAACATACGCCTCCTGAAGACAATACTTGACCCGTAGGAGTATAAATCACCCAAGCAGCAGAAGCTATGTTTTGAGTGTGGCAGCTAGCACCATCAATGAATCCTATGTAATGAGAAGACTCCATCGACATCTGGCATAAGAAACGAAAGCTAATCAACAAAGCCGATCACCATAAGAAAAACCTAACTATGCAAAAAACTGTACAATAATATACAATAATCAGCCCTCACTGAAGATCATGCATAGTATTTTTTAAGATAGAGCCCATTTCTAGGCTCTACCAAGGCTGTGCCTTTATAATGCACCAGCTCATAGGCGCCCTTCTCTAACACACGTTTGACTATGTAAGGGCCATGCCACATGAGATTAAACTTCCCTACCCCCAAGGGTTCTTTAGCTTGATCCCATAGAAGGACCAAATCACCTTCACTAGACCTCCTCAGACGGACAGACTTATCATATTGGACCTTAACGCGATGCTTATTTACTTCTATATCCACTAAGGCATCCCGGCGCTGCTCATCAAGCTGCTCTAAGTGGACCAAACGTTCCTCCAATGCGTAAGTGTCTGGTAAAAGCACTATAGCTAGCTTCAACAAAGGGATTTCGCATTCAACCGGCAAGACAGACTCCACCCCATGTACAAGATGATATGGAGAGAAATCGGTGGCAGTCCTAATCGTGGTTCTATAGGCCCACAAAGCAGGATATAACATGATATCCCAATTTGTCTTGCTTTGCGTGATGGTTCATTGGAGAATGGACTTAAGTGATTTATTCACTACTTCAACCTGTCCATTCGCCTGATGGTAATAAGAAGAGGAGTGCTCCTACTTATACCCTAACTTTGAAGCCAACTCTTCCATAATTATATTCTAAAAGTGCCTACCATGGTCAGTGACAAGTTCTTTCGTAATTCCGAACCGAGTAATAATTTGGTTGAAAATGAAATACGCAGTTGTCTTACCATCGGATTTAATCATGGGCATAGCCTCTACCCATTTCATGAAATAATCGACAGCCACTATAATGTGATGATGCCCCCTAGCCAAAGATGGGTTGCAATCCATGAATTCAAGCCCCCACTTAGTGAAGGGACTGACAGTGATAATCAGATGTAACGGGGTAGGATGTGAGCGCATATTGCATGCAAACACCTGGCAAGGATGACATTTCTTGACCACATTGACACAATATTTGAAGATTGACGGCCAAAAATATCCCACTCTCAAGATTTTTTGGGCTATAGAAATTCCAGATAAATGACCACCACACACCCCTCCATGGCAATCATTCAGCACAACCCCAGCCTCATCATGGGTTAAACAGCGACGCAAAATGGAATCTACCCCACAGTGGTACAAAGTGTTAACCACTATAAGGTAGTTCTTAGATACATGATGTAATCGTTGTTGCTCATCCCATGAAAGGTGAGTAGGGACCTTCAACGTTTGCAAATATATAATGATATCCCCATACCATGGGTCCAAAGTTGAGATAAGGAAAATATGCTCATCGACAAACGTATCCTCATAAAGCTCCTCCTCCTCCACACTTGGAAAATCATAAATGAGCTCCGCAAAGATTAATGATTTCTTCGATTTCGCCAAAGCGAATTCGAGATCGAATTCTTGCAAAATAACGATCCACTTATTATATTTTTCCCTGATCATCCTTCTAGTAAGGACGAACTGAAATGGATTAACATGAGCTACCACCAAGGTCTGGCGAAGGAAAATCGAATGTCTCAATATCTGAACCGCATGAACGGTGGAAGGAAAGTTTCTCCACATGAGAATAACGTTCGCATCAATAAGGTTTCGGCTCAAATAATATATGATATGCTCATGGAGTTCCTCATCCTCCTAAACCAAAACCATACCAACCATCTCCATGGATGCGGCCACATAAATCAAAAAATCACGGCTATAGTCAAGTGGACTAAGCATGGGGGCGATGCGAAGGATTGCTTAAGAGCATCAAAGGGCTCCTGGGCTCACTCATCCCAAAAAAAAAGTAGTGTCCTTATTTAAAAGACGCATAAAGCCTTTAGTCAAATTGGCAAAATTAACCAGGAATCTCTGCAAGAAATTTTCCATTCCTTGCAAACACTCAATATGTCTAATATTACGTGAGGGAGACAATTGAAGTATTGCCTTAACCTTTAAGGGATCGACTCTTATACCCTCCTTGGATACAATGAAACCTAGCAAGTGACCAACAGTTACGCAAAAGATGCAGTTATGAGGATTTAACCTAACCTAGTAAAGGTGGCATCTTTCGAATACTAATCTCAAATGGTATGGATGACACACTCTCAAACGAGAATGAGCAACAAGATCATCCAAATACACTTCGATAATCATTTTGAGATCATGAAAAATTAGTGTCATAGCCCGCTAAAATGTGGCTCCGACGTTTTTAAGACTGAAAGGCATCTTCCGATATGCAAATGTACCTCAAGGACAAATAAATGTTGTTTTATGTTGATCCTTGGGTTTGATCTGAATCTGATTATATCCGAAAAAACGTCGATGAAGGAGAATACCTCGCTTCCCGCACACTCATCCAAAATTTGTTCGCAGGGTTCGGGGTGCCCATGGTTTAAGACCATGTTTTTGTAATATGTGCACTATAAATAAGCATTTTTGTAAAGAAGTAAGGTTAGGCTTTTGATGTAAAAAGAACTGATGCGAAGCTAAGGCTTATTTTGTAAGAAAGGTTAAGTCCCAGCTGTGTGCGTGGACGACATCTGCAGCTGTGTGCGCAGAGCATTTTGGGTGATTAAGGAAATCTGTAGCTGAGTGCGCAGAGGCCTGTAGCTATGTGCGTGGATTTGAGGACTTGAAGGGATCTGCAGCTGAGTGCGCAGATCAGAACTATGGTTTTTGTAGAAAGTTGAATAAAACACAGTTCTGTGGACGTAACCCCTACACTGGGGGTGAACCACGTTATATCTGGTGTTGTGGTTCTTTTGTGTTGTGTTTTGTTATGTTCTTTCAGGCATTAATATCTATATATCTGATAAGTAAATATCACTGCTAGATAATAACTTCGCTGTGAATTCCCAGTAAAGGTCTGTGCAAGGCACTGTTTGTTTATCTAACCGCGAAGCTAAATAAGTGAATGTTAAGCTCGGTGGTTTATACTTATAATCTGTTAAAAGCTAAAGGTACAGTAATATCCCTCTTCTTCTTGCAGAAACCTGGTTCGCACCAACAAAAGACCCACAATGTTGGCCCTTTCGGCAACAACTTGCGAACAGGTTGCAGTCTCACCCGAAACAGCTATGGGGTGCCGCAGAACCAGGTTTCTGCAAGCGGAAGAGGGATATTGCTGTACCCTTAGATTTTAACAGATTATAAATATAAATCACAGAACTTAGCACTCACTTATTTAGCTTCGCGGTTAGATAAACAAACAGTGCCTTGCGCAGCCCTTCACTGGGAATTCACAGTGAAGTTATTACCTAGCAGCAATCTTTACTTATTAGATATATATATATATATATATATATATATATATATATATAAATGCATGAAAGAACATAACAAAACATAATGCAAAAGAACCATGACACCAGATATAACGTGGTTCACCCCCAGTGTAGGGGTTACGTCCACAGAACTGTGTTTTATTCAACTTTCTACAAAAACCACAGTTCTAATCTACGCAGGCTCAGCTGCAGATCCCTTCAAGTCCTTAAAGTCGCGCACACAGCTGCAGGCCTCTGCACACTCAGCTGTAGATTTCCTTAATCACCCAAAACCCTCTGCGCACACAGCTACAGAGGTCGTCCACGCACACAGCTGGGACTTAACCTTTCTTACAAAACAAGCCTTAGCTTCGCATCAGTTCCTTTTACATCAAAAGCCTAACCTGACTTACTTACAAGAGTGCCTATTTATACAGCGCACTATTTACAAAACCATGGGATTAAACCATGGGCACCCCAAACCCTAAACCCTGGAATTAAACCATGGGTTTATTACAAAAAGAGGACTTTGACTCATCCCCGACACCCCTAAGACTATTTTGAGTCATAAATCCGCTTACAACTTGGACAAAAACCCCAGAGTTACCAAAATTAGGGACCGTTAAGGTGCGCACCCCAACAGAGAGAAGAGGCTACAGCTTGCATACTATACATCCAATTTCATCCCAATAAAAGATTGTAGTCAAGGGGCGCATCAACCACCTCGAAATCGATCGCGACGGTCTTCCCTCCCAATTGGACCTTAAGAGAAGGAAGAATCCCATCCAGCTGAAATGATCTACCATCAAAGGCAGTCAACATAGAAGCAGATTGAGACAACTACAGAGAACCCAAACCCTTCCAACATGACAAAGACATCATGGAAGTAGCAGCACCTTCATCAATCATAGTGCGCTTAACGGTCATATTAAGACACTCTACATAAATCAAAAGAGACACGTACTAAGGCAAGCGAGGTTGCAGTCCCATGGTTTCGAATTTGATGATAGAAGAAGAGTTATCATCATTGATCCCAAGAGAAGAAAGCAAGGATTTCCTTTGCAAAGGACAACTCTGAAGTACTTCAAGTGTGGACATCGCACAAGGAGTTTGGCCCAAATCCTCAACAACAGAATAGTTATGGGTGACTCGGGCATTAGGATTGTGCCCCGAACACTTTAAGACTCCGTTAGGAATGCAAGGTGCAATTTCAGGTTTATCCATAGGGTTTTTGATACGCAAAGGGCTCTCAGGTGGAGCAAGTTCTTTTCCAAGGTCCAGTTGTGACGAACCATAATCTTTCGCACGAGTCACAACCTTAGTAGCACATACCATTTTGATGCAACCATGACCAGTGTTGGCTGCCAGCAGATTTTGATCTCCACCCAATGCACAATAAGGATCTTTGGTCCTCAAGTTCATATTTTTATTATGGGGTAAAGGATTAGTTAGCACAGCTGGGCCCTGTGCTGTGAATCTCAAGGAATCTTCCATATGAGGGCACAAGTGAGTGAGGTGGTCCTCCTTACACAATTTGCAAGGAAACTTTACCTTACATTTAGACTGCTTGTCCCCCCCAGCATTGCAGGCATTCTTGTCATTAAAATTAGCATTTTCATTCTTGTTTCCACCCTTACGATTATTTTTACCCTTTTTCTTATTCCTTCTGGGCTGCTGGTTTCCCTTCTGGTCCGACGATTGCATGGAAAGTACACTTGCCATTTGGGTGGGTTGAGACAAAGCCGTGGCTTGTCCCGAAGCAGATTGATTAATAGACAATTGGCTCACTTGTTTCACAACCGAATCCACAAGTTTGGCACTTGTACAACCCATGATTCCATCGACATGTGGTCTAGGCTTGATCTTGAGATCGAAACTAGAATGTGAAGCATTAGGTATAATTTCATACAAAAGTCCAGATTGAGCGTAGATCAAATCCAACTCTTGTTCCCTAAATATTGCTTGTTCCTCGTTTTGGACTTCAGATGTAGAAACATCCTTCGCGATGTAAGGTAACAACGACTTGAGGAACCACTCAAGGAGAAATTCCAGTGGTATAAATGCTTTAATCAACCTCTTCCATCTACGCCACTCTTGAATGCGATCCGAGATATGTGTGGCTTTCTCTTGTCGAAATGTCGACAGGAGTTCTGTGCCAACATCATAACGCACGGGTAGCTGAAAGTGATTAAGGAAATTCATGGCAAGGTCATCGAATCAAACAAATGCCCCCCTTGGTAACTCTATATACCATTTCACTGCAGGCCCGGTGAGGGTGCATTGAAATAGCCTTAAACAGATTGAGTTGTCATGTAAGGAATTGGAAGAGCACCAAAGGTGAAAAGCAGTGACATGTTCACTAGGATCTTCTCCTACTTTGCCCTCGAACTTGGGAATGTTCGAAAGAAGCTTGTTAGGAACGGCCAGCCAGGCCGGGTCATGAGATACTGGATCATTGATAAGCCTTGATAAGTCAGGTAAGTTCAATGTTATGAGGAAAGGGAGCCTAAGTTGAGCCGGTCTATGCCATGCTCCCTGATAGTTCATGTTCATATAAGCTGATTAATGTAAATACCATGGCCTTGGCCATAATATCCTCCTCCCATTTGACCCATGTAGGGGTGCATGGAAGCATTATGATGTGTTGTTCCTTGACTATGCCGTGCTACAAAACCATAATTAGAAGAGTAACCAGGTTGTTGATACCCATACCCATAGGGTTGATAGTTCTATCCATACTGTGGTCCATAAGATTGTCCATGAGAAGCTCCATAAGGTGTCCCATGGAATGTCCCATGAGAAGCTCCATAGTTAGGGATATGGGGACCTCCTTGTGATGGAACGTGAGACGATCAAAAAACAAGAATATGACCTCTCGAGACAACAAGAGGTACTTGACTCTGAGATACTAACATGTGAGCAGTCGCAATACAAACATGGCTAGTAGCGATATTCCGGCCCGAAGCACCATGTGAATGAGGGGGAGGAAGGGTTATCGAAATTGCATTCGAAGGAGTAGGGTTTGAGGACGAAGGGACATGTGAATGGATGTAAGTGGTGTTCCCTATGGTCACTGATCTTGGTTCTGGTATCCACATATGACTACTAACACTAGGTCTAGAATGGACATGTGAGGTAGCTTCCATCACCGGGATGGAAGGTGCAATGTGACTAGTGCTTCCAAATATCTCTGCATGGAAAGGAATAGGAGTGCTCCTAGGCATAGTGCTAGGTTCAACTTCTGACTCGGCATGATGTGCCAGACCATGTGCAGGGATATTAGGCATGCCATAATGAATATGGCTAGTGCTTTTGGGTTCATAATGAGTCTCTTCGCCTGGTAACCAATACCGGTGACCTGTGAATGAGGGATCATAACCAGAATGTGAAGGTATTTCCGGTGAAGGATCATATACGGGAGTAGAATATGCATCCCCAACCTCGTGATGTGGAGAAGACATCTCAGGAATCTCATCCTTGTGATCTCCCATCGTGTGTGAATCAATGTGAGAAGTAGTCCGCCCAGACTGTCTGTTTCTCTCTCCCAAAGGAGGAGGACACATGGGAGGCAGAAGTCCTACTAAATGACGAGAATGGCAAAGTGTCGCGCCCAAATCCACAGTGACTCAAAAATGAAAAAGACTCAATCTAATTATGCAAACCCTAGGAAAACTAGAATGCATAGAGCATACACCTATAAAATGTAAAGCCAAATCACAATCAAACAAGGGTAGGATATGTGAGCTCCCGATTGAAGCAGGTATGTCTCGCCTAGGAGAGGCTTGAGACTCCCATACACAACAAGAGGAGGTTTGTAACCAATTATAGTGGCCCTCAAATTCCACGCATATAGCAATTGTGCTATCCGACCCCTACTTGGCCAGGAAAGCTACAGAATAACCTCTACAAAGTACCCCCTCTATAACCTAGGTAAGGAAACTAAGGTCACCTCGATATAATCAATGCTTAGGCAGATAGTCACAGGCAGGATTGACCGTATGGGCAGGATAGTTAATCCTGGAAATATCTCTGGTGCTACTCAGTTATGACCAGGGGTCATCCCAATCAATAACCACTCACACTTCCTCATGCTTAACTCCCTTGTAAGAGGAGGATCCTGAGAAACACTAATTATATAAAGGAATTTCACACTCTCACCTGGACAGACACATAAATGTTTCGTTTAGTGGTCTTGGACAATTTACTCACAATGAACTATTCCAAGACCCTAAAACCTAATGTTGTTGGTGTACCCTACAAAATAAAAGAGTGTAATTCATTTTATTATGCGTTGATTTTAATTGGCTTATTACTCAAAAGGGCAAATTTCCATGCAACTAATGATATTATGACGCAACAAGAAGTAAAATGCACACCTAACAATCAATGCAAATGCACTGTGTCGAATGAAAAATGGGGTATGCTACTACGTGAAGTGCAAAATTTTCCTTCAAATGAATATGCAATCATTCCTATATGAAAATATGACTAATACTTCTCCAAGCAAACCTAATGCAAGTACCAAGCAAAATGCAAAATGCAACAATGCATAATGATGCAAAAAGAAAATGTTTTTGTATTTTTTTAATTAAAATGAGATAATAAAGCAAATGTATGACTCTACAACCCCTATACTCTGCAAGCACTATCTGACAGCACCCAAGCAAAGCAATAAGGTAAAAGATACCTAATGCACTAATCCCAAAACAAAAAATAGAAAATGAAATGACAAGAACATTTTCAAAAAATTCAAACTAAAAAGTGTCTCTGGTCAAAAACAGATGTGTATAAAGACTCCAGAAGCATCCAAGAAGACTCAGCAATCATCCAAACTCACCCAAAAACACTTAATCTTCCCCCAAAAGGCAAAACTCGGGGCATACACGACTGTGTGTAGAAAACCCGCGTATATACGCGGATATCCCACTAAAAACTGCATGTACATGCGACTGTGAAGACAAAACTCGCATACAGGAAGAAAAAGAGATAAAAAAGAAGGTAAACAAACAAGATGAGACAAAATTTACTCCTATCAGACACTACCAAGAAAACATTCCCCCAGACCTGACTCAAAAACAGAGAAATCCTAGCAATTCAAGAACATTGAATGCTGATAAAACCCCCAAAGGAAATGACTAGGAACTCCCCAGTATGGTGGTCAATTCTATTATGGAGAAAACTTCCTATGGCTTGGGGTACCACAATAGACAGAGTAACCATAGAAATCAATCCTTTCCCATATGCAAGAGAAATAAAACATCTAACACTAAAGGATATCGCAACGTACCTTATTCCAGATGGTTGATGTAGATCCCCATTGAGATTTTCCACTCTCACTTGTATTAGCAATTTGCTCTCTCAACATTCAACAAACAAGACAAGCATTCTATATAATGGTTTATACCTACTATATCATATATAATCAATAACATATAAGCATTTAAAAGCATCCATGGATTCAATATTCATTTAAATACACATTATTGGACAAGAAAATATATTTCTATTAATATAAATCAGAGATTACAATAGTGACAACCTCTGTCAGCACATCTCCGAACTGAAGAAACTGAGTCCTCCACTTGGGCCTCCACCACTTCAATCCTCCATATCTCGATAGCAATCTCAAAAGAAAAGGCAAGCTTGGAAATAACACAAAGTGCTCCAAGGGACAAAGGGATGCAGACTTAAGTATAAGCTCTGGAAACAATGGACCATAGTTTTCTTGCTCTTCAATTCCTCCCCTTTCAATGTATCAAAAGGGTTCCTTATATAGTGCTTCAATGGGGTAATGGAAGGTCAAATATGAGTGATCTCAAGGCATATGGAATGCCAAGACACAAGTGACTTAGATCCACATCAAGGAAAACTCCAAAACTATTTGGCCTTTTGCACATATCCCGATGTACACAGTTTCAAGGGTCATATCCGCGTATATATGCGATAATAGGTTTAAAAGTCGTGTATGGAAAATAATGCATGTTTTTAGGGATGATCTTGGAAACATCAAAGGTAAAAAATGGTACATGGGGTCCAAAGAGTCTACAGAGGGATAGGGAAGGCCATAAATGTGTTATCCACCATGTGTGGTAAAATCAGCTGTAACAGGGTATGAATATGTGACATAGTACAACAAACACTTCCCAGAAGCACTTCTGAAGGTATTCTGAATTTCAAACAAAAAATCCTTGTCCGGTTCACTAGGCTCACTTGATAAAAAACCACTAAGTACAACTTAGGTGGTAACATTCTAGCTTCATCTAGGGACACATTCTCTGACTAAGCTTCTGATTAAAGAAGATGTGAGAACTCTGGAATCTCTGGGTCTTGCATAGCAATTAAAGTTTGTCATTAACATGTATAATAAAAAAAATCAACTATAAAAGCAAACTAATGTACAGAATTATTCTATGATGTACAAAAAGGAAATATTTTACAAAACTAATATACAAAAGAAAAATTTCAAGGTTAGTAACATGGTACAAAACACCTATAATACAACAATATGATACATAAAATTTAAAAATACATGCAGGGCAAGGTTTAGAAATTGGCCTTGAAACCACCGATGCCAATAAAGGCATCAAACTGTCTCGGCGAAGAACATCTTGAGGATAAATCCATTCACTGGTAGGCTTAACCTTTCTCCTTCTAAGTCATTTAGATAGAAATAATTTGTTCCTGCTACTTCATCAATGATATACAACCCTAACCATAAGCTGTCGAAATTTCCATGTTTCCCAGGTTTGTCACAATGCAATACTATGTCACCTACTTGAAAGGATCTAAACCGAGTAGATATATCAAAGGTTCTCTTGACTTTGTCTGAATTTTTGATACTTTGGTCAAGGGAATTTCTTCTACTCTCATATAACTCGATCAACTGGTTTATTCTGTTCTGAATGGCCTCCTGATCTAAGCTGAAGGTCTAAAGAAGCTAATACACTGGAAGCTTTAAATGGACCGGTAAGGTGACATCTATGCCATAGACAAATTCAAAAGGGCTCCTCCCAATTGAACTTTTCTTTGTGATTCTATCGGCCCATAATGCAAACTTGTCTTGCTATCCCAATCCTTTTTATTATCACCCACAGTTTTCTTGATTATGGTCATTAAGTTTTTATTACATTTCCTTGGGGATAATGGTTGGATGAATGGGATAGGACAATGTCATACTTGAAACAAAAGGATGACATCTCAGAGGAAACAAAGTAAGGGCCATTATCTGTGATGATCCTGGTTGGCACACCGAATCTTGTGATAATATTATCTTCTATGAAATCCATGACTACAGTATCGGTTGTCTTCTTGGTGGGTATTGCCTCTACCCACTTGGTGAAATAATCAATGGCGGTAAGAATCCAAGAATAACCATTGCTCAAGTTATCCTTGAACTTACCGATGAAATCAAGCCCCCGCTACTGGGAAGGGGCCTGGACTACTATTGGATTTAAAGGCAAGGCTTTCATTTGTTGCTTTCTGGTGAATAACTGACACTGGGGGAAAACTCTGACAGACTTGTGCACATCTGAAAAAAGGTTCAGCCAATAGTAGCATGCTATAAGGATTTTGTGGGTGGTTGTTCTTGCTACAAAATTTCCACCACAAAATCCTGAATGGAACTCAACCATGATTGTTTTGGACTCAGGTTCATCGACACATCTAAGTATTAAACCATCAGGGTTTCTCCAACCCAAACCATCTTTTGTTAAACAATACTTAGTTTCTCTTAACCTTAAAGCTCTTATTTTATGGCCAAGTAACTGATCAGGGCATGTAAGGTTGTGGAGGAAAAATATGATGTCGGTATACCAAGGGTGCTGCTCTAATCTCTGAAGCTCGTCTGATACACTTTGTTCTGAATCACTGTTCTGGCAAATTATTCCTAAGGCCTTTTCATTTCCTTGGTTCAACATCTTTGCAAGACCTTTCCCTTTGATTAACTTAGTAGGTTTTATCTCTAAATCATATTCTTGAATCTTTGAAACCCACTTACCCCTGATTCCTAGAAAATCTTGTTGAGACATGATATCCTTGACAGTTGAATGGGCTACATACCAAATGATTTTGGAGTAACCTACATAACTTTTGTAGAGGTTTCATTAATTCTGCTAAATTTGGGATGAATCTCCTTATGAAATTGATCTGACCATTGAAATACTGGAGAGATTTTAGATTCTGAGGAAAGGGGACTTTCTGTTGATGTATTTGTAACTTCGGAATGTATTCACTTATATATCTTATGTCTTATACCCCGATGTTTATTGCGGGAAGTGTCTATAATGTATTTGAGTCATGTCATGCCCCGATGTTCCTATCAGGAGGTTCTATAATGTAAACAATTCATGTCAAGTCATTGTGGGTAACCCTCCTATTATTCAAGGGTTAAAGTCCCCGCAGTTCCAAGGCACTAGGGTTATTAGACTCTCCTAGAGAAGTCAGCCCTAGTGAGTGATTGTCAAGTCAGGAATTAGTATAAATAGAGAGTGAGCCTCTCTATTTATTACACACTCACTCACACTCAATTGTAGCGCATAGCTGAGGAAGAAGAAGTTTTTGGGGCTACAAAGAAATAGGCTACTGTTGTCAGGATATCATCTTACTGTTTTGGGGGCTTTGCTATTTGGTGTTGGTTCTATCTCTAAGGAAGTTGCGAGGTTTTATCCTTTATGGTTTCCATGAGGAAAATCTTTGTGTTCATTGTCTTATGTGTTTGATTTTTGTGCTTGTTATTCTCTCAATTAAGATCCTAAGTTAATGCAAGCTTAAATGATAAAAATCTAAGATGGTATCAGAGCTAACCTGAGAAGAAGACATTGTGTAGCTGCAGGAACTAGGGCTTCCTATTTTTTGGATCTCTCTCCACAAATTTTCAGCAAAATAAGGTTGGACTAACTCTCCTCCCCAAGGTGCATCTTTCTGTCGAAGCAGAATCTTATTCTGATCATTTTCAATTTTTGACCCAACACTAGAGCTAAAAATTAGGGCTTTCCACAGAAGTGGAATTTTTGAGTGAGCCCAAGCCTGGATTGATCTCCTCCTCAAAATTGATGTTTAGAGATCAATATCAAAGCATTTGGTTGGACAAAACTCTAGAAAATCCAAACCCTAATCTGCTCCTGAACCAGCACTACAGAAATTTAGTTCCAAATCTAGATCTAACTTCTTGACCTGGTAAGATCTAAATCTTTTGTATTTCCATTTGAGGTTCTCAGTTAATATGTCTCATCATACCAATATTGATGAAAATATTGAGGGAGATGATAACTTTCGAGCGTGGAAGTATAGGATCTCCCTGGTCCTAGAAGAGCATGAGTTGGACTCCTACATCAATCAAGAGATTCCAATTCCAGAGGGAGATGAGGCTAAGGCCTTACACAAGAAGAAGTTGGTTATGGATAAGAGGATTATTGGTGATTCAATCAAGGATCACCTCATACCACAGGTGTCCTCCATAAAGACACCTAAAGCTATGTTTGATGCCCTAACCAAATTGTTTGAAGGAAAAAACATAAACTGGAAGATGACCTTGCGGAACCAGTTGAAGAATGTAAAGATGCGGAATGTGGAGACCATATATCCATACTTCACAAGGGTCTCCCAGATCAAAGAACAACTTGAAGCAGTAGATGAAGAAGTGGAGAATGCAAATATTGTGATGACCACCTTAAATGGTCTCCCTAGGACATGGGACTCTTTCATTCAAGGGATCTGTGCCAGAAAGAAGTTAGTCAAGTTTAGCAGACTATGGAAAGAATGCTCTCAAGAAGAAGCTCGGATAGCAGCAAGAGAAGAAAAGATGGGAAGTGAAGATCAAGCTCTCACAGTACAATCCAGGAAAACCATATCTAGCCACCACAGAGGTAAGTACTCTCATCAAAGGAATAACTTTAGAAATCCTAGAGATAAGTCTAAGTTCATTTTCTATACATGTGATGAAAGAGGATACTTTGCTAGATATTGTCCTACAAACAAAAGTAGCTCTCACAAGAAGAAGGGAAACAAGAGAAGACATCATGCTCATGTTGCAGAGGATGATGAACCTTCCACAAAGAGAAAGAGACAAGACAGTGATGATTCTTCAAGTGATGAAGAATATGTTCTGATTTCTACTCTCACGGGAACTATCACTCATGGAAACAATGATTGGCTTATAGACAGTGGTGCTTCCAAACATATGACAGGATTCAAGGAATCCTTTGTGAAATTATCTGAACATGAATCACCTCATAAGGTGAAACTCATAGATGACTACCAGTATCAAATAAAAGGTAGTGGTGAATCCTCATACAAGCTAGACTCTGGAATTTCTATCAAGATGAAAGATGTATTGTTTGTACCTGGACTAAAGAAGAACCTCCTGTCCATATTTGCATTAGATGCAAAAGGAATGAGGATTGGATTTGTAGATGGCCAAGTCCTCATGTGGCCAAAGGGAAAGCCTTTCAATGATGCAGTAGTGATTAGGGAACAAGAAGGAGGACCATACAAATTGAAAGGCCAACCAGAACAAGCTTTGGTTCATGACTCAGTAGAACCAAATGAGCTTTGGCATAGAAGGCTTGCACATGTGCATTACATAGCACTACCACTTGTAAGCAAAGTTGTTGAAGGTCTCCCAGAAAAAACATGAAGGTGCAAAAGGGAAGAACACAAAGAAGACATTTCCAAGTAGTGAGAGCAAGGCAAAAGGAATCTTGGAAATCATCCACTCTGTTGTATGCGGTCCAATGTCATCCAATTCACTAAGAGGGTATGTATACTATGTTTCTTTCATTGATGATTTTTCTAAAAAGGCATGGATATACTTTATGAATAACAAATATGAAGTATTCAGCAAGTTCAAGGAATTCAAATCCTTGATCAAGAATCACACAGAAAAGAAGATCAAGACCTTTTGATCAGATAATGGCAGAGAATTCACATCAAATGAATTCAAAGAACTATGTAAAGACTCAGGGATTAAGAGGGAGTTATCCACTCCATATAATCCACAATAGAATGGGATTGCTAAAAGAAAGAATAGAACGATCATGGAAGCAGCAAGGGCCATGCTTCATGATTAAGATCTTCCTATGCATCTATGGGCAGAAGCTGCCAGAATAGCGGTGTATGTACAGAACCGTGCTCCCCACAGAGTACTTGAGAACAAGACTCCTAAATAATTCTTCTCCAGCAAGAAACCCGAAGTCAGCCATCTCAAAATATTTGGTTGTCCTGTATACATACACATTCCTAAAGAAAAGAGAACGAAGTTATATCCTTCAAGAAAGAAGGGTATATTTGTGGGATACTCTGAAAGATCGAAGGCCTACAAAATATACTTCCCAGGGTTCAAGAATATTGACATTAGCAGATATGTAGCATTTAATGAAGATTCGGCCTACATCAAATCCAGGAATAGACCAGCTGAAGAACCTGAAGAAACAAGAGCACCCAGAATTCATGATACAACCATGAACAAAGAAATTCAAGAAGAAGATCGAGAATTAGAAGAACCTAAAGAACATGTAGATCCACCTCAGAAGAAGAATCCTCATAAGAGGAAACCTGCTTGGGTACGTGAAATTATCAAAGGTGCATAAAGATATGGAGCTTCAAAAGAAACACACAGAGGAAGAAAAAGAACTAGGTCCTGCTCCAGTTATGTAGCCTTGCTATGTGACATTATTGATAAAGAACCTTCCAACTATGAAGAAACAACAAAAAGGAAAGAATAAAAGGAAGCTATGATCGAAGAGTATCAATCGATCATGAAGAATGATGTTTGGGATGTTGTCCCAAGCCCAGAAGGGAAGTCCATTATAACTTCCAAATGGATCTACAAGATCAAGCATGCTACAGATGGCAGCATAGAGAAATACAAAGCAAGATTCGTGGCTCATGGTTTCTCCCAGAAAGAAGGAATAGATTATGAAGAATCTTTTGCACCTGTAGCCAGATACACTTCCATCAGATTAGTACTTGCTCTGGCTGTAATGATGAAATGGAAGATACACCAGATGGATGTCAAGACTGCTTTCTTGAATGGTGTAGTAGAAGAGGAAGTGTATGTGGAGTAGCCACTCGGTTTTGAGATGCATGACAGGGATTCTCATGTGTGTAGATTGAAGAAAGCCCTGTACGGTTTGAAACAGGCACCCAGGAGATGGTACGAAAGAATTGACGGTTTTCTATCCAGTTTGGGCTTTACCAAGAGTAAAGAAAATTCCAACCTTTACTACAAGGTTGAAGATGGAAATCCAGTGATACTCCTATTGTATGTGGATGATCTATTTGTAACAAGTATGGATGGGTTGATTGTTGATACGAAGAGGAGACTTGCTGCCAAGTTTGAAATGAAAGACTTGGGTATGATGCACTATTTCTTAGGCATGGAGGTGTGGTAGAATGTGGATGGAATCTTCCTTGGACAATGGAAGTATGCAGTAGATATTCTGAATAGATTCAGGATGATGGACTACAAGGCCATAACCACACCTATGGCATCAAACCTGAAGCTATTGAGTGATGCTTCATCAGAAATGGTTGATTCTATGATGTATCATCAGATTATTGGGTCCTTGATGTACCTGATGAATACGAGACTAGATATTTGCTTTGTTGTGAACACCTTGAGCCAGTTCCTGATAGATCCAAGACATGTTCACTTTATTACTGCAAAGCATATTCTGAGGTACCTGAAGGGTACAATTTATTATGGGCTCAAGTACGAGGCAAATCAGAAGATTAACCTGGAGGGTTATGTTAATTTAGATTGGGCAGGAAGTGCCATCGATAGGAAGAGCACTTCAGGATGTTGCTTTAGTATAGGATCAGGTATGATCTCTTGCTTTAGCAGGAAGCAATCCTGTGTGGCACTGAGTACAGCTAAAGTAGAATATGTCGCAACTTGTTCAGCTAGTTGTGAGGTAGTATGGCTGAGAAAGATACTTTCTAATTTATTTGATCTCCAGTTGGATGCTACTTGTATATATTGCGGCAACCAGAGTTGTGTGAAATTGTCAGAGAACCCAGTGTTCCATGAAAAGTCGAAGCATATCGAGATCAAGTATCACTATATCAGGGATATGGTGCAGAGAGGAGCAGTGAAGCTCCAGTATGTTGCGATGGATGAATAGATAGCTGATGTGTTGATGAAGCCATTGGCTGGAGTGAAGTTTGAGTACTTCAGGGAGAAGCTTGGTGTTCTCGAGATCGAGGTTCCCTCCAAGGGTAAATGATGAGACCTAGAGCCATTCTGACCTGGTGAGAGGATTAGGTTCCTTCCATGGTTAGATGTAAGGACTGAGCCATTCTATCATGGTGAGAGGATTTGGTTCCTTCCATGTCAGATGTGAGTGCTGATCCATTCTGATGTGACTTTAGGATTTGGTCCTACATGATCAGATATAAGGGTTGAATGCCATTCTTGGAATGGAGGCACCTGGTCAATTACCAGGAATACTCAGTTTGGGATTGAGGGCCATTCTGATATGACTGTGGGATGCAGTCTTACATGATTATATGTGAGTTCATGGCCATTATGATGTGATTGAGGGATTTGTTCCCACTTGATGAGATATAAGGGCTAATTCCATTCTCTAGGAGAATGGAGGCACCTGGTCAGTTACAAGGAATCCTCAACCTGGGACTGAGAGCCCTTTCGATGCGATGTGTTTACACATGGTCGAATGTAAGTGCAGAGCCTTTCTGACAAGATCAGGTCGAATATAAGTGTTGAGCCATTCTGGCACGATGTGTTTACACATGGTCAAATGTGAGTGCTGTGCCTTTCTGACAAGATGAGGTCAGATGTAAGTGCAGAGCCTTTCCAACAAGATGAGGTCAGATGTAAGTGCTGAGACATTCTGGCGCAATGTGTTTACACATGGTCAAATGTGAGTGCTGGGCCTTTTTGACAAGATGAGGTCATATGTGAGTGTTGGGTGTGCCTTTCTGACAAGATGAGGTCAGATGTAAGAGCTGGGCGGGCCATTCTAACTTAGGGTCGGATATAAGTGTTGAATACCTACATGAAGGATAGGCCTACAACCCGCATGAAAAAGGGATGGCTCTATAGAACTTCCTATGATGAGAAGAATCAAGAGATAGCACCATTTTGAGATAGCACCGATGATGATGATCCAGATCAAGTGATGATCTAGATGTGATGATGATCCAGACTTGATGATGATCCAAATCAAGTGATGATCCATATTTGATGATGATACAGTGATGTTGATCCGGAAGTGATGATCCAGCAGTCGTGATGATCCAGATCCTGTGATGAAGAATATTTGAAGATGAAGACAAATTGAAGATGAAAATGACGAGATGATCCAGTCGATACAAAGAAGAAGACCAATGTTGAAAATTGTGTCGAAAGAATACCTTCCTAGTTAAGAGGGAGTGTTGATGTATTTGTAACTTCGGAATGTATTCACTTATATATCTTATGTATTATACCCCGATGTTTATTCTGGGAAGTTTCTATAATGTATTTGAGTCATGTCATGCCCCGATGTTCCTATCGGGAGGTTCTATAATGTAAACAAGTCATGTCAAGTCATTGTGGGTAACCCTCCTATTGTTCAAGGGTTAAAGTCCCTGCAGTTTTGGGGCACTAGGGTTATTAGACTCTCCTAGAGAAGTCGGCCCTAGTGATTCATTGTCAATTCAAGAATTAGTATAAATAGAGAGTGAGCCTATCTATTTATTACACACTCACTCACACTTATTTGTAGTGCATAGCGAAGGAAGAAGAAGTTGTTGGGGATAGAAAGAAAGAGGCTACCGTTGTTGGGATATCATCTTACTGTTTTTGGGGCTTTTCTATTTGGTGTTGATTCTATCTCTGAGGAAGTTGTGGGGTTTTCTCCTTTATGGTTTCCCCAAGGAAAATCTTTGTGTTCATTGTCTTATGTGTTTGATTGTTGTGCTTGTTATTCTCTCAGTTAAGATCCTAATTTAATGCTATTTTAAATGATAAAAAACTAACACTTTCTTAATGGCTTCAACTCTCTCAGGATCAACCTTGACACCATCCTTAGAAATGATGTGCCCCAAAAAATTTCCTTCATCAACCCCAAAGATTAATTTGGCGGGGTTCAAGGAAATACCATATTTCCGACATCTTATGAAAATATGCCTAAGATGACTTATGTGGTCAGATCTTTCCTTTGAAGAAAAAATTAAGTCATCTTGATATATTTTGATTATTTTTCCTATAATTTCTTTGAAGGAAAAATCCATGGCTCTTTAGAAGGTGGCACCAGCATTCAATAAGCCAAAAGGCATTCTTAAAAATTTATTGGTACCCCAAGGTGTGGTGAATGTAGTTTTATGTTGATCCTCCTTATTTACCAACACCTGGTTATAACCGGAAAAGCCATCCAACATGGACATCGTTCCTGATCCTGTTACTCTTTGAAGCAATGTTTCCATGTCGGGTGTTATCAACCCAAATGGCACTTCTCTGTCCGAGTGCCGACACTTCATATGTTGGTACACAAAAGGACACTTTTGGATTGAAGGTTGCCTAAACACTATAGATAGGCATGACATGAGATGCATTCACTTTATAACCAGCTTTCCATTTTACCTTTCTATATGTTGAATTCTGTACGTGACTATCTCCACAGCAACTCGTGTACATACGCGACTATCTTCTTTGACAACCCACGTACTGTACACGACTATTATCATTACAACCCGTGTACAGATCTGTATGTGGGTTTCCCTTATAGAAACTCGTGTGTCATACATGGGTTTCCAGTATCAATAGTCGTGTACACATCCATTCGACATTAAAAATAATAAAACACGATTAATGGAGATTTGTTGAGCCCTAATCATTAACTATCTCAACTGTCTCAACCTCCTCCACCTTCGAAACCACCCTATTTCTCAAAGCATAAATAGAGGCACTGGGGAGGGAATTAATGAATCATACTTGGAGAGCAAAGTTATGCTTGTGGTATATCTTCAGAAGTCTTTGGAGCAACAGAACTCAGAATCCTTTGGTTGCATAGGATTCCTTGTCTCAGGCATTGGGTTGTACACTTATTTCATTCACTATTGTTAATAAAGAGAATTATTCTTCCAACTTTATGTTGAGTCTCTTTCATGTATCATGTTTGATGAATATTTTTTACTAAGCACTGTATATACTGTTCATCTAACTTTTCATATATACATGTATAAGATTGTACTTAGAGAATTTGATCTTTGCAGGTGAAGGACGTGCATCCCTGAAAGATTTGGAGAGAAGCAAAGTGGGAAAAGAGAAAGCTTGGATCAACCATCGTTAATCGGGTGAGTTCAACATTTCTTCCTATTCCTTTTTTGTACCTTAAAGCTGATTGTCTACAAGTTTTAGAAGTACGTTGTCTACAAGTTTTAGAAGTAAGTTGAATATGAATTAATTAATTTAGGCGAAAATGGGACTCCAGATATACCCAAGGGGTACTCGGAGTATGTCCAAAAGTGAACTTTCATGGCTACCCACAAAGTGTTTGTGGGATGGAACGGATTCTCGGAGACTATTGTTCATAACGCACCCATCAGGGTGTGACAGAGATCAACGCCTCGAGGTCACTTTCTAGTTGTTCCCACTCCTTTGTGTTCGGGTACACAGGGTACTCCCAAAAGGCCGAACACCTTGAGCAATCGCTTCACACAAATAGATCACAAATCAACACACTGATGTTTGTCATGTGGTTAAAACTCTCGAGAGGGAAACAATCCACGGCCCCAGCCAAATAGCTACTTGGAGCAATTTATTATGCAAAATAAAGAAAGTTAAATATGAGCTTCTCATAATCGATCAACTAGCCAAGGACCCTCCATGCTCTTTAAATAGAGATCATAGACCAATTAAGTGTTAAGCCATGGATCAATGGTAGGTATGATCTAAGAGAGGTTGAACCGTCAGATCACTTTATGTCTAGAGCATATCGTGATTGTCTGATTAGAATATTTACAAATGCATACTAATGCATACTAAAGAAACACACTTTACCTGATGGATATATTACACAAGTTGATCTTAACTAACTCCTAAGTGTCTAAATATCCTAACATTCACCCTTAAGAACAAATTGGGATAGGATTGAAGGATTTACAAAAGTGACACTATTAGGAGAAGGACAAAGGAATTAGAGCCTATCCCCCCTTAAGGACACATTCCTGAACTCCTAACATAGACCGAAGTTTAGAAAAATTCAGTTCTATAAGAGACTTGGTGAAGATTTCTGCAACTTGATCATCTGTACAGAAATAGAGAATTTCAAGAACACGGTCATGAACAAGATTTCTGATGAAGTGCATGTGTAGCTCAATGTGTTTGTTGCGTTGATGTAGAACTGGATCTTTGGCAAGCTTGATGGCACTTTGATTGTTGCACCATAGTGGAGTAGGTTGCTGCTGCTTGAATCCAAACTCTGAAAGGATCTATCGAAGCCATAAAGATTCTTGATTGGCATTAACTGTGGCTCAATATTCTGATTCTACTGAAGAAAGAGACATAGCTTGTTGCTTCTTACAAGCCCAAGTGATAGGTCCAGATCCCAGACTGAAAACATAACCTGAAGTAGACTTTCAATCATCAGGATTGCCGGCCCAATCTGAATCAGTGAAACCAACCAACAAATGTGTCCACCCTGTACTATAATGAATCCCAGACTGAATTGTACCTCAAATATATCAAAGTATTCTTTTTGTTTCTTTCCAGTGACTTTCATAAGGAGTTTGCATATAAAGGGAAACATGACCAACAGCAAAGGAAAGGTCAAGACAAGAATCAGTCAAGTATAAAATACTACCAACATGCTGACGATACAAGGTGGCATCTACTTCAGGGGAAGTACAAGTGGCAGAAAGTTTGACTCCAGACTGGAAGGGAGAAGGGGTTGTTTTACAATCTTCCATGTGGAAGCGACAAAGTAGGTCACAAGCATACTTAGACTGGGAAAGAAATATTCATTCTTTGGTTTGTAGGACTTGGATACCAAGAAAATAATGCAAATGTCCTAAGTCTGACATTTCAAAATTTTGCTTAAGACTGGATTTCACATGGGTTATAAGTTTAGGGTCACTACCAATAAGGATAAGATCATCAACATAAAGAACAAGTATGATGAGATGGTTTCCTACTTTCTTGGTATAGACATTGGGATTAGAATGGCATCTAGAAAAACTAGTGTCAAGGAGAAAGCTATACATTTTGGCATACCAAGCTCTAGGAGCTTGCTTAAGGCCATATAAGGATTTATTAAGGAGACAGACAAGGCTAGAGTTATCCTGAACATATCCAAGATGTTGTTCCATGTAAATTTACTCCTGTAAATCACCATTTAAAAAGGCATACTTGACATCCATTTGATGGACTTCCCAGTTATGTAAGGCTGGAAGGGAAAGAACAAGGTGGATGGAATTCATTTTTGTGATAGGAGCAAAGGTTTCATTGTAGTCAATCCCTTCAACTTGGGAAAAACCTTTGGAAACTAAACTTGCCTTGAGTCTTTCAACACTTCCATCTGATGCATACTTAGTTCTATAGACCCATTTACATCTGACAAGTTTTCTTCATTTTGGAAGAGGAACAAGATCCCAAGTATTGTTTTCCATTAAGGAATGATATTCTTGATCCATAGCTGTATCCCAATCTGGATTTCCTGAAGCTTCTACAAAAGTTTCTAGATCATGATTCTCAGAAACCTGATCCAAAATAGAAGAGGCTCGTTGAAACTGAGAACGTGTTCGACGTTGATTTCTAGGATCACTGGCAAGATCACCAGCTGCTTCACATGTTGAACGGACCCATCGAGGAATCATTGGTGCTGGTGCAATTGGAGGAACATGAGCAGGTGGAGGTGGATTTTCATCTTCACTGTCATCATTAGAAACTAGAGTTGGAAACCTGTCAAGGAAGTTGAAGAAGAAGAAGAAGAAGGCACAATCGATGAATTAGGCTCGCAGGACAAAGATGGCACACCCACCAAGTTAGGCTCATAGACCAATATATTTTCATTAAATTTAACATCTCTTCTAATGATTATATCATGTGAATGGGGCTGAAGAATTCTATAACCTTTTATATCTTCAGAATATCCAACAAATATGCACTTTTCACTTTTAGGCTGCAATGCTTTCCTTTTTTCATCCGGAATGTGAGCCCATGCTTCACAACCAAACACACAAAAGTGACTTACATCTGGTTTAATTTTACTCCATGCTTCTTCCAGTGTTATACCTTGTAAAACTTTAGTGGGTGTACGATTAAGTGTGTAATTTGCACAATTTATGGCCTCAGTCCAATATTGAAGACTTAGTCCCTTAGATTGGATCATATAATTAGCCATTTCTTTTAGAGTGCAGTTCTTCCATTCAGCTACACCATTTTGTTGTGGTGTATATGGAACAGTGTTGTTGTTGGATTCCTTGTTCAGTGCAAAAAGTAGTGAACTTGTTGTTAACATATTCTCCTCTATTGTCAAATCTTAACTTAATAATTTGATGACTAGATTGTTTTTCACCAAGGACCTTGTAGGCCAAGAACATGTTAAATACTTCACTCTTAAGTTTTAGGAAGTAAACCCAAGTGCGTCTGGAGTAGTCATCAATGAAATTTAAGAAATATTTGAAACTAGAAAAGGATGCAGATGGAAGAGGGCCACACAAGTCACTATGCACCAGCTCCAAGGGAACCGAGGCATGCCAAGAGGCACGTTTGTCAAAACTATCCTGATGATGTTTTTCGAGTACACAACCAAAACAAACACCATCCTTGCAAGATACCATCGAAAGACCAGTCACCATATTGTCTTTACATAGTTGTTGCAATGCGAGATAATTTAAGTGACCATATCACTCATGCCAAAGTTTGCTCAATTATCACTATGAGCAACAAAAACTGAAGGAAAAGGTGATGACCCAAAGTTGTTAAATTTGTACAACTTGGTAATATCGTCAACAGTTCCAATAGCAAGGAAATTTTGAGAATTTTTAAAATCCTTGATTACAACTTGGTGAGGTGTAAACGTCACAGTTTTACCTTCACATGAATGAGTAATTTGATAGACTGATAACAAATTGCAGAAAATTTTTGGAACACATAGTACATCACTGAAATGACCATTTTCTACTGGAACTATTCCAGATCCTACAACACTTAGAGATCTATCATCACCAACAAATATTTGTTTGGTGTTACATTCATGCATAGTAGAAAAGATGGCTTGATCCTTATCCATATGATAAGATACTCCAGAATCAATGAGCCATTCAATTGAAGTAGAAGAAGAAGATGCAGTATAAGAGTAACCAGAAGCACAAAGTGCATGTCCATGAGAGGTAGATTATGAAGATGAATCTATGCTGATGTGGTGCTTCATCATTGCTGCTTCCAAGGCTTCCATCTTCTTGAAACACTTAGATTCATCATGATTATCTTTCCCACAAAAATTGCAATGACGCTCAGTCTTCTTTCCTTTTGGCTTGGATCCTTTGTCATTTTTTAAAGAAGGAGTTGACTGAGAGTGTTTGGGACCCTTGTTGTTTGGCTTATTATTGTGAAAATTTTGTTTCTTGGGAGGCTTGGACTTTTCTTTCTGTTGCGACAATAAGGCTTTCCCAGATGTATCTACATTGTTAATTATTCCAAGATGAACGAGCTTATCTTGATCTCTAATTAAGGAATCACAAAAGGATTCAAGACTAGGCTCTTGATAGCTAGCTGCAATCAAGGATTCTTTCATGGTGTATAATGTAGATACAAAAACAGAATATGAAGGTCCAAGTTTGGAAAGAATATGATAAATACAATGTTTGTCTTCTTTCTTAATCTTGCATTCTGCACATAAGATTCTAAGAGTTTTATACTTAGATAAATAGTCTTGAATGCATGAAAAATCATTTGGATTCAAGGAAATCAACTCATTCTCAAGTTGATAACACCGAATTTCATTCTGTTTACCAAACACAGATTCCAACTTTTCCCAAGCTATATCAGGTTCATCAATTCCAGATATGTGGAATTGCAAATCAGTAGATATTGACATCCCAATCAATCCACGAGCTTCATCACATCTATTTGTCCATTTAATTTCTTTATCATCATCAGTGGGTTATGTTTCTTTCCTTGAGGTTATCCTGAAAATTTCCCTACTTCGCAGAACATCCTCCATATGATATTTTCATGAGAAATAGTTAAAACTTGTAATTATAATATCACAAGGGACGTCCATACTATAAAATAATGGCTGAAAAAATAGAAACTAAATGTTTGGATGCAAAGAGCTCGAAAAAATATGCGCTTTTAAAAAAAAGGCACTGAAAACTGATTCTGGATGATGAAGTTATGCTTGATCAAAGAAAATGTTGAAGATGTCCCCAATAGTGACATGGCATATATTAACTTGACCAACTAAAAAAAGAACCCCCCTCTTCCGAAGATCAACCTTTGACAATCACTTTACAATAAATTTGTTTTTAAGTGAATCACCTTTGTAGAATAAGTGAAGTTCACTTTTACAATAATGTTACTTTAAATAGTGCGGCAATAAATTAAAAGACTTAAGTGACTCAGTTTTTATTTTATTTTATTTAAGTGAGATGCAGTTTTACAATAAAGTAACTTGAAAATAGAAATTGCATGCACTAAAAAGTAGCTTAATAAGACTTGAACTCAAGACCTATTAAGGAATAAAGCAACTTTGGAACAAGTGAGCTAAGTTTAAAAGGTACATAAAAGAATGGAAAGAGAAAGTGGGTTTTTTTTTAACTCTTCTCTCTTGTTCTCCATGCTTGCCTTTTTTTTCCTACAAATCACAAAATAAAAACAAAAAAAACTTTTTCCACACAATGGGGTTAGATCTTTGTTAGCTTACCCGAAAAGTCTACGTTTTCAAGTTTTCTCGTTGTTTTTTATTTGCCGTGATCGCATAAGGTGCATCGCAAAGAGCATACGTAGCCGAGAAGACAAGAAAAAAAATCCCCTTACTGTTTCTGATTTTCCGCGATCGCGCAAGGTGCATGGCAAAGAGCATACGCAACTAGGGAAGGCAACAGTCCGAGACTAAAACAAAAAGATCTAATAATAAAAGTGATAAAATATGAGAGATTTTTAAAAAAATTAAACAAATCTGTCACTGTAACATTATACCTTTAGATTTGCCGAAATGGGTGTTTCTGGAACAAACGGAAACAGTTTTCGATGAAATGAAAACTATTTCCCAATGGAAATGACACTCCGGATGCAATGGAATAGCTCCCATAGGCCACAAATGCACAGAAAATATAGAACCGGAAACCCTTTCAAAGTTTCGGCAACACTGGTTCCAAATCTTGATCAAAATCAAAAGCGGCTCTTCATAAACGCTCTGATACCATGTTTGGGTACATAGGGTACTCCCAAAATGCCAAACACCTTGAGCAACTACTTCACACAAATAGATCATAGATCAACACAACGATGTTTGTCACGTGGTTAAAACCCTCAAGAGGGAAACAGTCCATGGCCCCAGCCAAATAGCTACCTGGAGCAATTTATTATGCAAAATAAAGAAAGTTACATATGAGCTTCTCATAATCGATCAACTAGCCAAGGACCGTCCATGCTCTTTAAATAGAGATCATGGACCAATCGGGTGTTAAGCCACGGATCAATGGTAGGTATGATCTAAGAGAAGTTGAACCATCGGATCGCTTTATGTCTAGAGCATATCATGACCATCAAATTAGAATATTTACAAATGCATACTAATGCATACTAAAGAAACACACTTTACCTAATGGATATATTACACAAGTTGATCTCAATTAACTGGTGTCTAAATATCCTAACACTTTGGGTATTTTGCCACCGTTTACAGTTCGTTCGAGGCGTTGGATTTTCACCTGATGGTTTTTAAATTTAGGAGGTGAATACTAGTTAATATAGTCACTCAAGTGCTTTTTATGCAGTTTGACAGATCGGACAAACCGCAGCCAAGTACAGAGCATACACACTGGAGTCTTTGTTATTTTTGGTAAATTTTAAAAGAGGTGTTCTAATTAAAAAGAAAACCCTCTAGGAACCTCTTTCGGTCCAAGTGGACCTCAATCGAGGAATAAAAGAGGGGTTGATTTTATTATGATTATTAAAACAATTAATGAAAATGGAATTAGAGATACACAACACTGGTTTTCTAATTAGTCCTACCACGCATCTCTTTCCCCTTGTGGGTCAATCGAAAAGTCGTGGAGTAAGTAGTATGATTAATTTTGAATTGAAAATATGGAATAATGCAAAATATTATCAAAGTATACAATCCTGCATGTCAATATTAAACTAGAACAGAAAAAACGAAAAAATGCAAAAAGTGAAACGGACGCGAATCCCCTCAGGGGGGGTGGTGAATAGGCTTGAAAGAGCCTATTCGAAAATATTTTATTTTTATTAGAAGCAATTAAAATATCAGAAAACAAAAATTAATCCACCTGGTTCTTATATGGAATGAGACCAAAGCCTTACAAATTGCAAAATTTTGAAATTTTGGAAGACGGAGACCCCCTGGGGGGTTTCGAATGGTCCAAAAACGCTTTCTGGATAGAGCCTCCTCCTATTTTATGTTACACCTACTAAAAACCAGCAATATTATCACAATTAAATATGCCCAAAATTACTTTGAAAGTACTTCTGGAGGAACAAACGTTTTACCCAAAAAATCTAAGTTAAAACTAGTTTTTAAAGAAGCAGAAAAGGAAGCAAGGAAAGCAAGATTTCCTTGGGATCTTGGCCTGATTTTGGGGAAGCAAATATGAAGCACTTAAATTTTTGAACATAAATTTTTAGATTCTAAGGAAAAAACCATGCATTTAACAAGTTTTAGATCTCCTTTCACAGCCTTGAAAAATGACAATTTTCCGTAAAACTAGATCTAGAATGCTTGTAAATTTTCTTATAGGAATGAGATCTATTTTATGAGATTTAAGGCAGCAATATATATGTAAAATAAACTCTAAAATTGATAAACCTAAACAATTTTAAAGCTGCAAACAAGTAACCAGACTTATTTTAGAAAATTTTGAAGGAGGAAGAGGAAAGGAAAAGCATTTGTTGTTGGAAGCCTTGAAGATCAACCGTGGAGCTTTTTGGTGGAATGTCGAGGGACTATGCCTTTGAATGGTTTTGGAGATATTTAAGAAGCAAACTAGATCAACATCCTCTCCAAGCTAGGAACCTGCAACTGAATCCAAATACTTTCCAAAATACTTGTGAGATCTGGTTAATACATACATAGAGATTTCAGAATAACATGCATATAAACTTATAAAACATGTTGAATATAGATCTCTAAACATGCATCAAAAAGGAAAGAGATGGCTAATAAAATTATTAACAAACTCCTTTTCTATCAAGATTATAATAAACTTATTATCAATCTTAGCAATGAATCCACCAACAATCAGCAAATTATGAACATAGATACAGGTTACCTCAGTAAAACACGGCAATGCTCATCCACACATACAAAGACATGACACCGTATTTCCTCTAAAGCTTCATGTTATTCCAATAGAAAAATATATTACACAGTGTTACAACAGAAATATCTCCTTAATCCAACTCTAACTAACTCGGAAAGGAGGCAGGAATGCTTTATTTATACACAAAATTGAAACCCCATCCCAGAGGGGGCACAAATCCCAAGGAGATAGACCACTACAGCTGAAGGAGAGTCCATCAATGCCTGATCTGAAGTTTAACTAAGATTCTACTGACTTTGAATGTCAATTGGGGGGTTGATTGAGCTTACACATCGACCTGCTAAGTGAATCATCAACCATAGAGCCTCCAGAAGAGCCCACACGTGTGGAGGAGAGAGAGAGGGTGCAATTCCCCATAAAGGAAGCTAAAGTTCAACTCTGAATCCACCCAGATCACCTCCTTCAGTCAAGGATTTGTTAAATCCAGTCAATCTAGTGCCGATGAGACTGATTTCAATCAAATCGGTTGAGAATCCATTGATCTATGATTTTGGATTTGCTCCATTATTCATCAATTTATTAAATAAAATAATCAATAATTGGTTTTTTGCAGATTTCTTACCTGAGTGATGGAAAATCACTCAAAACTAGAAAATAGTGAGTCTATAGGTTTACTTGGTTCTCTTAGCTTGAAAATGAGCACCCCCATGACTACAACTGATTATTTGGCCCACTTTTATTACAAAACCAATTTTTCCAATTAGACTATTAAAAAACAGCCTAAGTTTTTGTGGAAATATTTTAAAAAAAAATTAAAAAAAAATAAAAACCTAGGGGGGCTTAGACATGTTCATATGACTCAACCATGATGCCTAGCATGTTTATACATTGAAACATAGACTCTAATAGCCTCAACAGGCCTAAATGCCAAGCCAACCACCCCAACTTTGGAGGTATTGAGTGAAAAACTCAGAAATTATCAGTCATTTATTCAACAACAAATAATAACCAAGGGAAAAAACACCCTGGGCTGATCGAATTGAAAACTAAAGTCTAAGAGACCAAGTCTTTTACAGACACTACCATGCTAGAACATTTATTACAATTCCCTCATGGGGTATGAACATGTGATATAGTAAGACAAGTACTTCCCATAAGCACTTCTGAAGGTCTTCTGAAGTTCGAACAAAAAATCTTTGTCCGGTTCACCAACCTCACTTGATAAAAAAACCACTAAGTACAACTTAGGTGGTAACAATAGGTATCTTAATCCTCTTTTTGTAAGCCTGCATATTTGCTAGAGGTTGAGCTGCTAAGGTAGGTTTCCCTGTAGGAATATGTGGATCTGAATGAAGTAGGTTTTCCTATTCAAATAGGGTTCTCTGTTGCAAGGGGTTGTAACAAAGATTTATGTTCAGTGAGATCTGACACCTGGTCTTGTAGGATTTTTTCCTTCAGGTTCCAAGCCTTGTTTGTTTCCCTTTGCTCCTTTAGCTGAGTCTCCAATTTACCCACCCTCTGATGGGACTTGAGATGGGCCACCGCTTCATTACTTATGTCAACATAGATGAGATCACTAACTCCCTTATGGAAGACAATCTTGTCTCGGATTGAGAACTTGTCCATATTGAACTTGAGCTCTGACACTCCTTCTTCTTTAGCAATGGCTAGATTCAAAGAGATAGTTGTAAGATTCCTTGTAGTGGTGAAAGATACCTTGCTACCTGACAGCTTCCTCAACTCTTTGGACTACCTCTAGGTCTTATTTTTGGCCTGGTATTTGAGTTTCTCGTATATATATAACATCTACTTCTCAATCTTGAATTGTCCTTCAGCAGCAAAGGTGAAGGAGTATGTCTGATGTTTGAGGATAGACTCCTAAGCTCCATTCTTCTTTGACTATGAATATCCTGAGGGTTTTCACTCTGATCATGCAATGATTGGTTTCCCAACCGCCAGTGGTCGTGCAACCACCACCTAACTTGTAATCTCCCCTCTAGCAGGGATTTCAATAGTAGGCTCTTCCTCTATCCTTTTCTTGAGGGAATCAAACTCAAAATTGAACTCCTGATCCAAGTTGATTATGTTCTCCTCTTCCTCTATTGTAGGCTTCTTTCTAATACTCTTCTCATCGCATTCCATATCCTCCACCTCTGATTCAAACCTTCTGCTTCTACCATCACCGTTTAGGGAAAGGGATTAGCTTGGACCATGCCTTGCACTTCTTTAGGAGCCTGAATTTTCTCTGCAAGAGTCCAATCAAAATCATTGGAAAGAGAATTTTCCTCTTGGAACAGTTCTAGAATCATGGAGTGAATAAAGGATGACCTCATCATTTGGACCCTCCTCTAGGAAATGACCCCCTTAGGATCATAATTCTGTGTGTGGGTCACCTGAAATTTCATATCATTCAACACTTTCTCCACCATTGGTAATGCTTCTAACTTCTTCACAATGAAGGGCCTGAAATTAATAGGGTATTTTATCCAAGAGTCCTTCCTGTGAGCAGTAAAATGATCCTCATTAGCAAAAATCCTTTGTCTGATCAATTTTGATGTGAATACTGAGGGAGTTAGGTAAACTAGTAGCATGAAATGGGCATTTGAAAAAACCTTATACCCTAATAACTGAATACTTCTGCATCATGAACCAATCTCCAATGCCCTCTTGCTGCAAGGAAGCCTTCATGTCTTCTGATATCCTTTTCTCTTTAGGGTTGAACAATATGGAGATGCTGAGGACGATTATGTCAATGAACAGGGTGTAAGACCAGTCCTGGATCTTCTAGAGAAACCAGGGCTAGTCTTTGAACACCTCTGGATACATATCTTCAAGGTTCTACCAGTTGGAATTGACTATGATGGTAAATAGATATACCTAGTATCTAAAATGTTTATCCAAATGAAACTTCTCTAGCTGAGAATTGATTTCTCTTGACAAGAACTCATCAAACTTAATTCCTTCTTCAAATTGAGTTAGGTAAAGGAGAATACCTAACATTACTTCAGATACCATGACATCACTATCAAGACCTAGAATTTGACTCAAGAGGGAGATCGTTACTATGATAGGTTTTATGAACAATTCAAAGGAAAGTGGGGTGATAAGGGTCTCAGTGGGAACTGGGGTCTTGAAGATGGTCTGAAACAATTAATTCTTGGATTCTAGGTCAGATTTCCTGAACACCTGTAGAAATTCTGATTCACTGAAGGGGATTAGAGACTGACATTGGGCTTCGGAGAGACACAAGGAAGCCCTAATTGCTTCTAGTGTGATTTTATAGATGACATGGGAGTGGGTATCATATAAAATGGCTTTCCCAGTGGCAGAATAGTTAGAGGATTTCCTCTGGATAATATTTGGGAAATGGGGCAATTGTCCTAACGTGAACCCTATTAGGGATGAATTCAAATTTACTAACAGTTCTGACTAGTCTTTGGAAGGCGACAACAAAGAATTTTAGGAATCACTAACATAGGACAATTGCAAGAGAGGGTCAGAGCCATCGCAAAGTCGATCACAGATGACCTCCTTGGACGGGTCAAGGCTTTTTATAGATGAGGACATGGTGAAACTGTCAATTTGATAAATTACTGAACAAAAAGGGTTTATGAGTGATGAATGAGTACCTGGTGGTGATGGTCGACACCCCTGGAGGTAGCAGTTGTATCCATCTAACTCGTGCTTGGTGGACGTCGAATTTGTAGGGTGGCGAGAGCAGTAACAGGTCGTTCGATCTTCAAATTTCAGGTTACACGATTAAAGTCACACGGATTAACCTTATAAGCCATCATGCTCTGTAAAAATGACCTTTGTACCTCCGCTCTCTGAGAGCGATATCCAATGGGGATGGGAAATGTCATTTACACATGTTCCCCATCGTGCGAGCCCTCTCCGAATTTGAGTGTGCAAGTTATCTCACTGATTTGCATGTGCGTCATTGGATCTCATCGAAGCAGTGTGAATGAATGAGATTCATTGATATTCCTCGATATTTACTATGGAAATGCTTTCGGGCCCACCAGATTTCGCTGACTCCAAAATAAAATTAGCATGTGCAGGTTCACGTAAATAAATGGCTATCCACTGCTGATTTAATTCAACCTTTGATCTGCATCGTCAAAATGTGTGAGCTGCAGGAAATTCCATGGATCTGAGAAATCCATTCCTCCTTATATGTTAAAATAGTGGAAATTTTCAGAACTATACATCTATTCATATCCATTCGTCCCATGGATAATTCTTGCTTGTAGGTTAACCTGTGCCTTCCCTTACCAACATTCCTCAATCCTGTACTTCTTACCTTGGCAGAATTATTGACAACCCTCAAGGTCCTATGATAAGAAATTTTCAGACCTTATTCCTCCTTTCATTGGCCTAATCCCTTCCCAACTACTTATCCCAAAGTGGAACTAACACATTAGTAAAAATTCTTCAAAATTTTGCACAGGTGCTAACATCAAACTCATAAAATAAAATGATGAAGGAACCTTTCTAGGATGAACCCCTCCTTTCTCAGGTTCATAAAACATATGAGAATGGACTCATCACTTGATGAGCTACATTGAGCATTTGTTACCCTTCTCAATCTTGTTAAAAAGAAAATAGGTACTCATCCTTTGCGATGGGGAATGTAATTCATTTTTATTTATGGTATATCATAGTCCACCCTTGAACACGACACCTATCTACATTTTCAATATCAAACAGTTGGGTATTTAGATTGTCCTTGAGTCGATCCACTTTTGTGAGTCATTTAACTCCTTTTATTCAATTCAAAGAATGCATCATCCTGTTCTTTCATTACGTGTGGTCTCCCCCTCATTGATTCAATGCTTCCAAGTAATTTGTCATGTCATCCAATGTTCAAGGGAAACCTCCTCTATGGTCACATCTGAGTCATTCCTATGGTTTTTTTTGTCTCTTCAACATCATCTTTTGTTCCATGTTTTGTGTCGATGATGGGGGAAACATCATGGACCTCCTTTGGTGAGTCTATTCTTGTTGAATCCAACACATCATCCGGAAATTATACTTAGAAACCAAGTCAAGTACCTTGAATCTTGCATGTCTCAATGGCAAGTTTCCTCACTTTCAATAGTAGGCTTTCATCAATGGCCTCTCATTGAAGGATTTCACCAAGTGTCTGAATATAGGTCCTCTATTCACATTCATAGGAATGTACTAGGATACCTTGGGAACTTTCAATAGTAGGCTTTCATCAATGGCCTCTCATTGAAGAATTTCACCAAGTGTCCGATTACAGGTCCTCTATTCACATTCATAGGAATATACTAGGATACCTTGGGAATCATAAATGCCAATGGTGATTGCCCTCACATTTGTTGACAGTATACATCAATGACATATAATCAAGTGGTTTCTACCAAGTTTGACATTAGGACATCTGATCACAAGGATAGAATCGTATCGTTTGGGATTTTAATGAAGACCCTGAGTGGCTAGGTATTCACATTGTATGTTCGGTGTCTATGTCCAATATCAAATCAAGATAACATGCATCTACTTTGTATTTTCCATATATATGTTCCAATTTGAGTCTTATTGCTCATGGATCTAGAGTGTATTGTTAGTAGCCATGACATGGTCATTGTACATGGATATGCAGTGTATTGGTCTATAGCCATGATTGATTCAGATAGTTGGTGATTGGTCTTGCATCAAATGTTTACTCACCTATCTTTTTCCTATGATACCATATCAATATATAGAAAATAATTTCACCTATCGCATTCCTCTAGCTTCATACTTTGGGGGGCATTCTGTTACACCCAAAAAATTTCCTAATGCTCTAATCCTCTGAAATCCCTGGTCAAACCTCTTTTAGGGGCCTTATTGCTCAGTCTTAGTTTGTCTGATGCACCTTTATTCCTAGCACAAGGCATAGGTAAGGCCTAATACTTATTGAAAACTAGCATAAGGAGACAGTGGCACCTATCACTTGACCACAGGGTGTGTTAGCGCAATTATCCCCCTTACAAGGAGCGTTAGCATCCCCCAGAGAGAAAAAAATAGAAGGTTCCAAGAGAAATATCTTATGGAGGATGATCCTATATATGTGGAAAATTTATCACTCAGCCTCCTAACTGTTATAGCTAAAAATGACACATCTCTTCCCATGACCACTTTCCCATGATTTCATCACATGTCAACACTTCCATGACAACACTTCATGAAATTCACTGAAAGTCACTAAAAAAACACCTAAATTGGAGGACCCATATCTTGAGTTTTGTAACTTCGTTTGACCTCATTTATACACCATTGGAAAGGTATTTATGTTAAATAAAACTTTCTAGAAGACACCAGAGTCTGAAAATGCCAAGAAATACCTTCAAAATGAGTTTGTTGATGTGTATGTGTGTTTCCTTAAGGAAACCCGCGTACGTACGTGAGTTGCTATATATAATAGTCACGTACGCCTTAAATACATGACTTTCTGCATTGCAACCCATGTATACCCCCTCATGTACATTACTATTGTTTTTGCAACCCATGCACGCCTCCTAAAAATGTAAAAAAAATACGTATTTTGAAATTCGGGTAGTTTGGGTAGTTATGCAACTGACTCCTTCAGTTGTAATTACTTTGTCTTCGACCCTAACTCTTCATTAAGCATATAAATAGAGGTAGGGAGGTCCATGAGAGGAGACTTGAATCCTTCCATCATTATGCTGGAGGAATTGGGACTCTATTTGCCCACACCTTTGCCCTATTGATCATCCCCTTGTGTTGCAAAGCTTAGAGACTAAGTTCCTTGGAGAAGAGAAGCAGCAAAACCGGATCAAGGTTTCATGAGGTGCCGAACTTGAAGAGAAGGTATACTTGTACTTGTTTTCAAGATTAATAAAGATGTGATGTCCTTCTTCTTCCCAAATCATTGTTCAATGTGTGATTGAATCTTTGTTTATGATCATATGATGATGTTAGTCAAATAAATATTTCATGTTTATTTGATTATCATTGCTTTATATGTGGTCATATTGGTTTAAGTAAGGTATAATTCATTTTGCAGGTCTCTTGGTGAAAAAGGAGCGAGAGGAGCAAGAAGAGGATTGAAGGGTTGCTTGGATCAACCTTCATTTGGCTAAGGTATGAACCATTCTAATCTCTGATCTTGCTTGTATTTACTTATAGAACCATTTACATCCACCTTTCAAACCCAGTACGTTGCTGGCCTCTTAAACCCTCGCCATAGGAAACTTTTATTTCCAATAGAACTGGCGACTCCACTGGGGAGAGCCTTGTTTGTTTGGGGTTTATTTATCTTTATTTCAGTCTTTTGCAAGGTTTCAGGTCTTTCTTTCCACTTAGGAAACCTTTATCAGTCTGATAGAACACCTCCCCTGCCTTCCTAAGGCAGTTTTTGACCTTTTGGGGGATTTTTTTCACCCATACGCAACTTGCAGACTGAACAGTCGAGTGTCTGGTTTGGTAAACACAACTTTCTATACTGTCAACCCACGTATGATACGTGACTTTTCGGTGGTACAACCCACATGTGCTTGTACATGCGAATTGTTGTATTGTCAACCCGCATATGACACACAACTTGTTAGTAGTGAAACTCACGGATGCCCCTTCAAACAGTGGTTTTTCCTCTTTTTTGGTTTTTATTATGTTTGAAGGTTGTTTGGTAGGTCTTTTGGGGTCCTCTGCAAGTGCATAACTCCAGGGAGTTAGTGTCATCCCTTTTGGTTGTTCTCTATCTATGTGGTAAGCCTTTTTATAGCGTTAGGGCTTGTTCTTTGCTCTTTCCCCCACCTCCTTTGCTTGGCATGATTTTTGGCTTATGTTTCTGGTTCACCTCTATTAGTGATATTTGCCTGAGTTCAGAAGCTTGTTGTGTTGGTTTCCTTCTTCTTTTGTTGGTTAAATTCACCATGCCAAAATAGTTTACTTGTCTCTTATGCAAGCCTTTCTTCCAAGTAGGGTTTATACCGACTTTAGGGCATTCTAGAGTCTGTTTGGTGGTTGTATAGAAAAGTTCCTTTTGCTTTGTTCTTGTTATATGCATACTTTTGTTTGTAGGTAGTTTTTATTTTGCATTTATGAAAGAAAAATAAAAAAACACATGTTTTCTTTATATGCATGTAGATTAGTTTTTTAGTCTAAATTGCATGGCATATCATTGTTTTTGAAAAAATAAAAATAAAAAGAATTTGTTCTTTTGTGGCTTTCAAGTTTCTATTTGAAAAAGAAAAAGAGAATAGTTTTTGTTTTTTGCATTTCATTTCTCTTTGTTTAGTAATTTTGTTTCAACTTTGATTCAAAACACCACATAAGTTTCACGCCATTTACCCTCTGACTAAAAACAGCCCTTAAAATAAGCGATATAATTTAAAATTTATTAGTAATTTTTGTTTTATAGGGTCATGCACCAACTAGGTTTGGCTAGACTTGTGGGATAGGGATTTCAGGCGTAGTTGTCCAATCACTAGGTAAATCCTCTTCTATGTTGATTGTATCTGGGAAGCTCCTATCAAACGGGAGTTGAGCACGAGGCCACGTGGAGGCTTGGATTGAGGAGATAACCCTCTGATTCCTTGTCAAATCATAGACCAAGGTTTTTGTGCATCTGGGGATTCTATCTTAGACAGGATTTTGGGCTTTGCTACCTTGCCCATGTGTACGAACCATTCTTGCGACTGTCCCCCCTGACTTTCAATATAGTTAAGGTAGCCTTTAGTCTCTTTAACATCTAGGGTTCATACACAGGTACACCGGAAGGCTATTTCTGGTTTACCTTGGACGGGCTTGGAAGGTAACCCCGGTAGAAGGTGTGGGAGGGAGGTGGGTGATTCCTCCTCTTGTTCCTAAGAACATCTACAGGGACGCCAAGTAACTATCTATTAGCTTTCTTTTGGAAAGAATATCTTATACATGTTTGTTTTTTTGGATTTAGGAATTTTTAGTGAGTGCTATGTGGTTTGTCTGTACTTAGTTTTCCTTTAGGTGTGTGCATCGTAATTTTGGTCGCCTGTCAACCTTAGACTTTGTCTCCTAGTTTGAAACTATGGCTAACACCCCTTTGAACACTAACCAAGAGATCCCAATGCTAGGAACTCCTTGTACTATTCCTCTCACGGGGAATGTTGGTGTTCCCTTGATGGCCACCCTGAATCTACCTAGATTCACCCTAGGGCTACCGGTGTGATTGTTTTCCACTCCAACTGCCCTGAATTCTCTTGATACTTCTCAAGTAAGCTCCTTATATCAAGGGAATCAAAAAAATGCATCCCCTTCACCTGTAGTTGATTCTCCTCCTCCTTCTACCTCATGCGGTGAAAGTACTGATACTAGTAACCAGTAGTATAAAAGGATTAAAAGAAGGAGGAATAGGAAGAAAGCACATAAGCAAGGGGGCACCCGTTCAACCTCTACAAGTCAAGTTGAACCCCACCACCCAGCCTCTGCAGTTCATGCTGGGGGAAACTATCCAACCTCTCCAGGTCATGTTGGATCTAAGCACTTAACCTCTGCAAGTCAAGTTGATCTTCACCATCCATGCTATGTTGATCATGCTAGTGGGATCCTTCCAACTTGTCTAGGTCAAGTTGGATCCATTCACTCAGCCTCTGCAATTCATGTTGAGGGCACCCGTTCAACCTTTGATGTTCAAGTTGAACCTCCCCATCCAACCTCTACAAGTCATGTTGGATCCATGCACCCAACCTCTGAAGTTCATGCTGGGGGCACACACTCAACCACTGCAAACCATGTTTATCCTAACCATTCAACCTCTATTGTTCATGTTGGTGGTGCCCATCCAACCTCTGCAGGTCATGTTAGACCTAGTCTTTCAACCTCTGTGAGTTATGCAAGGGGTAGTATCTCAACCTATATGGTTCATGCTGAAGACAATCCATCAACCACTGCAAGTTATGTTGACACTGTTGAAAATACTACCCGTTCAAAACACAAGCCCAAGTTTACTTGTAAGATTTATGAGGGAGACCACCTTACTTATAAATGTCCTTCTATTGCAGAAGTTCGAAGATTTTGGTTTCATGGTCATCCTGTTTTTGAACATCCTGAATTTTTTCAACAACCAACCTTTCTTCGTCAAGTTGGACCTAGTCACCCAAACTTTGGTGGTCATGCTAGGGGCAAACTCTCACCCTTTGTAGATCATGTTGAGAGAAAATAGCCATCCACTACTAGTCATGTTGACACCATTGAGAAAAATGGTCATTCGAAGTGCAAACTTAAGTTCCCTTGAAAGCTATGTGAGGAAGATCATCTTACTCACCAGTGCCCTACTATCACAGAGGTGCGAAGAGTGTGGTCCAAGACTCAAGAATTTCCTTCTCCTGAACAACCTATATTTTCTCAACAACCTACTCAACCTTTGGTTGATCAAGTGGTCGAACCAATCTCAACTTTGGTTGATCCCACTCTTCTTTTGGAGAGTAATCCTGATGTGATTGAACCAATGTCATCTTTGGTCAATCCCACTCTCCCTTCAGAGAGTGAATTTCACGAAGCGGTTGAATCGATTCGATTACAGATCAATCCCACTCTTGCTTTGGAGAGTGAAGTGTCTGCTAGTCACATTTTCTTCACTTACAGTTCAGAACTTACTGAACAAGGTGGCACTGAACTCGTTTTGGGTCAACCCCCACTAAGCTCTCAGATTGCTTCTTTTGATTGGGATAGCCTAGTTGAGCCGTGCCTTCCTTCTGATCCACCTTTCTAGATAAAGTTCAAAGTTGAACAATACATGATTGCTCGTTGTATTGTTAATGAAGGAGCCTCAGTTAGTATCTTGTCTACTCATTCTTGGCAAGGCATGGGATCTCCCAGCCTTGTGTCGACTGCTAGTCAGTTACTAACGTTTGATAGAAGAACTTGTATAGCCTTGGGAACTCTTTCTCAAACACCTATTACTTTGGGTGGGAAGACCGTCTTAGTTGACTTCATGGTGATAGAGGACCCCCTGGACTTCAATATGCTCCTTGGACGTGATTATGTCTATGCCGTGCGAGTTGTGGTGCCAACATTCTTTTGTGTGATGTACTTTAATCATGGCGAAGAAATTGTCACTATCGATCAGTTGGATTTTCTTGATCTGTCTCCTGACCCAACTAGAGACTAGGTTTTTCCTTTATTGATTCCTAGTTTTTCTATAGACACTACCCCGCCACAGGTGAGCTATGTGGCCTCATGTCCTTTGCGTTCAATTGCTACTGAGAAGTAGTCTTTGTTTTCATGCTTACCTTCTCAGTACTTGGTCCCAGTAGTTGACCAAGTGAGTCATCGTATACAGACTATGGAACCTGCTCTCCACTCTGTTGATCCATTTGAAATTTTAGACATGTGTCCTATCTCGGATGATCTCCTTCCTTCAGATGAAGTCTTCCTAGAGTCTTTGATATAGTCTGACCTTCTTTTGGATGTTGGTTCAGTTGTGATTAAATATAACCCTGATTTGCTTAGTAAGCCTAATTTTCCCATGGATCGGTCTTCTTATGTTGGTCTTGTCGAGTTTTTGGACTCTCCCTTCGAACAGCAAGTCAGTGATCCTGATGATTTTGATTTTTCTTTTGAATTTTTCAACTCCTGTTATATTGAGTTTGCTCTTGCATACTATATCTCTCTTGTTGATTTTTTCTCTCCTTCTGAGATTGATCTTACTAATTATAAACCCTCAAGACTTGGTGCTATATAATCTTCTTCAGTTGATTCTTCCTTGACTTTCCCTTTTGTAGAAGATAACAAAGTCGCATGTGTTTCTGCCAAAGTGACCCGCATCAGATATTTTATTCTGAATATGATCCTGATGCTATTGTTTCTTGGATATAGGATTCTTAGTTGGATTCACAACTATTTACTAGCTTTGTTTTGTTGTTCAAGCTATAACTGCATTTTCATTTTCCTTGCTTGCACTTATGAGCCTGATGACAGATTCCACGCTTTTAGCTTGTTGTATAAGCCCTCATCTTTGTTCTCATCATTGCTAAGCCTTGTATGATTTTGCCTTTGCAACTTGACACCCTTTACCTTGAGGATACTTTCTCTGAGTGTCTTTATCTTGCTCATGTTCATTGCATTATGCATAGGTTTTTCCCCCATGCTTGGAACTAGTTTCATTTTCCTATGACACTCATCTCCTTGCATTTAGAGCATTTTTCTGCTCTCCCTCAAGCTCATTAAAAACACTAAGGAGGCTGCGAGTTGACTTTTTCAGACTCATTAAAACTTCATGGGAAATATATTGAGTTTATTTAGGCCCAAGTCTGACTCTTCAAAATAGACTTGACTACCGAGTAAACTTGTCCGTTCATCCTCATTAAGAATATGTGAATGGGCATCCACATTGGTGGTAGGTTATCACTTTCTCGGACCATGTGGAATAATACGAGAAAGGAACACTCTCTTTTCTTTGGAATTGAGAAGAGTATTCTTATGCATAGGTTTATCACTTTTCCGGACCTGAGGGACTAAACTTACGAAAAAGGAACCCCCGGTATTAGCTTAGTTTTCTCTTTTTCGTGTTCTGGACCTAAACATGAAAAATATTCCGAGTGTACTTTATGTCTTTGTCATGCTTGTTAAACCCTAAAGAACAAAGCACCAAGTTTATTGTTGTAAGCCCCATTTCTTGTAATCAAATGGATCTTTTCGAGTGATCTTGCCTTCCTTCACACTCGTAAAACTCAAGCTATATGTTGATTTTGAAGGAGCGTTGGGTAGGTGGTAATTTAACCTTTTTCGAACCTTCCTGACTAAGTACGAAAAAGGTGTGCTGTACTTCTTCGGAACCTAAGAGAGTTATTCTGTGGTTTGTTTTATACTTTTTCAGCCTCAGGAGACTAAATTAGATGAAAAAGGACCCACCTGGAGTCTTCTTTGGAGTTTTCAAACTCTCTAAACTATGAAAACACCGTCGAGCATGTACTAGTTCGGGCTCGTAAAATCCATGAATCAGTGCTTTATCAAGCATTCTTCTGTCTTTTATTTGAGATTTCCAAAAATGAAGATGGTCCTTAGTTTTCTTTCTTGGACTCGTTAAACCTTAACAAGAAAGAGGGGAAGGGAAGTTCATTCACATGTTTTTTACATCATGGCAGCAAGTCTTGTTTCCTTCAACAAAGCACCAATTTTGAGTCTATCAACAGTTGGGTCCCAGTATTTTGACCTTATCCTGATTCAAAGTTTCTTAGTCCTCCAGTTTCTCTTTTTTCCAATTATATGGGGAATCTGTCAATGTCTCCTACATTGCAGATTTGTGTCGTTGGTCCTTTTGTGTCAAAAGCTGCCTAAGTCACTTTTGTGTCGTGCTCACTCTTCAAGGATTAAAACTTTTTCAGCCATTCTATAGTTTCCTTGACCTTTTGTGTCGGCTATTTCCTGGTATCATTTCATTACATCATGTCTTCAACGTTTCTTGTCATGAAATTCAGTACCAAATCCAAATCCAATTAGTCTTTGACTTACCTCATGTTGGATAATGAAGGATGCCTTAATGCCTTCCTTCCAACAGATATCTTCCTATCGACTGCAACACATCTTGCTCTGGGGATGATATTTCGAGTTTTATGACAATACCTTGGGGATTGCAGTCATCAGTGGCAATTTCCTTCGCTATTGGGTAGTGGGAATACCTTAATGTTTCCTACTCGATGGATTCTTCAAGTGTTCAACTTCAAGTCCTTGTAATCACACTTGTTAGAATGTACTAGGTACCTTGGGAACCATTTTCATTAATGGTGGTTTCCCTTGTGTTTGTTAACGGTTCTCATTATTGACCGGTAATCAAATGGTTTCCTCCATGTTCGAATTCAGCTCCTTTATTCGCATGGTTAGGATTTGTACCCTTTTTGGGCGGTTTGGATTGAAGACCTTGGGCCGACAGTAGCATCATCATTTTTCTATTGTCCAAGCTGCGCAATACCTTGTCACATTTTATATGACATTTTGCTGAGACATAGATCCACCTTGTATTGTTGTGGCTATGATAAATTGTTGAGTATGGATCCACCTTGTTCATTTGTGGCCATGACTCCTTTAGATTTGATATGGCACCTTTTTGCATATTGAGCGACCATGATAGTTTCATC
>LPNX010616351.1:744973-771499 GCA_001517045.1 Pseudotsuga menziesii
AAATTCGTGGATAATCGGCAACCCTCCAATCTTCTTTACGTAAGCACGGGTATGTCTTCTCAGGTCGTTAACAATTTCGTTGCGAACAGGATATAGATGTTCCCTGTTTTCTTCTTCCGGAATTGGATTACGTGGTCCACTACTTTCAGAACTGTAACCAGCAGAATAATCTCGGTAAAATGGGTTTCCTCGGCCAGCCATGCACTGGAGGCCCTCCTTCTAGTGCCAAAACTGTTGAGGCCTGGAAATTCGCAGGCGGCAATAGTAAGGGATTCTCCCTAATCAACATTCCCAACTAGCTCGTTGACTGTTTGGAATAGGGAATCCGTTCAGTTTGCGGTTCAGCTGCCATAGGTCAAGAAACAAAACGAAGGCTTTACCGGTTGCGGCTCGGCCCACTGAGTTTTTGTATTTTGACTTTAAGAAATGAGATGCAAGTGCCTAACTAAATACGGAGCGATCAAGATGCAGGGACCGGTCACAATGTGATGCGCAGGTTCTTACCTATCGTCTTATGCTCGCAAGCAGCCAAATCAAATATAAAAGCAACAACTAACTATCTTATCTATCCTTAGGGAGAAAGGTTATCATTTTGGGTGAGCAATACATTTTGCACATGAATTATGAAGAATCACAGGTAGCTGATATTTCCTTCAAGACACATGAACACTTCAAGATATTCAAATAACCAGATAGCCGATCATTTTATAACAACATTCATTACTCACAGTGAAATCAATATCCCAGAAACTACTGAAGAACATTCAACAAGAACATAGGTTCATAACATTTAATACTCTTACAGTAAATGAAACACAGCTGAAAATGAAATAGTTCCTCTTCAACATTATTCATTGCGTTGCATTGATACATTCCACTTTTCACTCTCTCCAACAGGAAAAAATTGCAGTTTCCTTTGCAAAACGAAGTAGTTCCTCTTACAAGCAAACATTTACAAAATTTTCCAGGGGAAAAAGCCCTTTCTTCTTCCCACTTTCAAATATTTAAACTACAACTACTGAGTGCTTCGTTTTCCTCCCCAGACGCCTGGTCTTTCAGTTTCGTCAATGCTTCATATTCTGATCTTTTGTCAGTATGTGATCATGAAACACTTGGTAACTGATCCGTTTCTGGGATCATGCTTTTACAGGTCCGGACTTCGTTCTCCATTTGCCTCGTTCCAGTCATACCTCCGCCAAACGGGTTAGTCTTTCTTCTTATCGTGGTGGATCGACCGGTCTCCTTGAAACTGCCTGCAGTCAATTCACGAGCATGGTTTAACAATAAATATTATCAATTAACCACCATCTTACAAGGAAAAGGCCGGGTGCACTACATACGGGCTTGGAAAAAAATCCTATGGTCATCGGCGGGAAAAAAATCAAGTCGACAATCAGAAGGAAGTGAGCTCGGGGGCCAGGAGGATCTGCCAGCCGCAACGTCGGGTGAGGCTTAAGTCGCAGCCAAGTGAAACCCGGGCGGGATAGGCCATAAATCGGGCATCAGACGGTTTTAGTTTCGGAACCCCGAAGATTCTAGGAGCCGCAACGGCGGTGGAGGAGGGTTAGAGGATACGTGGAGCAGACGGGAGAACTAAGTCGGACGTAGGAGGACACTCAGATCGGGAGCGGAAGAGATCAACCAGCCGCAACGGCGGAGGAGGAGAGGCTACGGGCAAGCGATCGAAGGCTAAAATGAATCGGGCATCGGATGGGTTCTGACTTCGGACGGAGAAAATATCTTGGAGCCACAACGGTGGAGAGGCTGAGACTTTGCAGCTTTTGATCCGACAGCAAAATGAGGCCCGATTACGGGAAAACTCAAGGATTTGAGCTGCGTTAACAATCAAAATTGTTTTCTTCACCACGGCTGCCCTGAACAACAAAAATTTACTTCTTCACGGCTAGAGATCCACGCTTAGCTGAAATTGAACATGGCAATGAATAATCCTGCCGGCATCCAATCTTCAAAGTAAAACGAAAGAAAATATGCCCAATAGGCTCAAGCATTTTAACGACCCAACCAGGCAAAATGGTGAGGAGGGGCCCAAAATTTAAACAAGAATAAATTTGGGGAGGACAGTTGCGGCAGCAACAAGTTGTAACTACTTTGTCTTCGACCCTAACTCTTCATTAAGCATATAAATAGAGGTAGGGAGGTCCATGAGAGGAGACTTGAATCTTTGAATCATTATGCTGCAGGAATTGGGACTCTATTTGCCCACACCTTTTCCCTAGTGATCATCCCCTTGTGTTGCAAAGCTTGGAGGCTGAGTTCCTTGGAGAAGAAAAGCAGCAGAACCGGATCAAGGTTTCGTGAGGTGCCGAACTTGAAGAGAAGGTATACTTGTACTTGTTTTCAAGATTAATAAAGATGTGATGTCCTTATTCTTCCCAAATCATCATTCAATGTGTGATTGAATATTTGTTTATGATCATATGATGATGTTAGTCAAATCATTATTTCATGTTCATTTGATTATCATTTCTTTATATGTGGTCATATTGGTTTGAGGAAGGTATAATTCATTTTGTGGGTCCCTTGGAGCAAGAGGAGCGAGAGGATCAAGAAGAGGATTGAAGGGCTACTTGGATCAACCTTCGTTTGGTTAAGGTATGAACCATTCTAATCTCTGATATTGCTTGTATTTACTTGCAGAACCATTTTCTTCCACCTTTCAACCCCACTACGTTGATGGCCTCTTAAACCCTAGCCATGTTCTAATCCTCTGAAATCCCTGGTCAAACCTATTTTTGGGGCCTTATTGCTCAGTCCTAGGTTGTCTGATGCACCTTTATTCCTAGCACGGGGCATGAGTAAGGCATGAGACTTATTGAAAACTAGCATAAGGAGATAGTGGCACCTATCACTTGACCACAGGGTGTGTTAGCGCACTTATCCCCCTTACAAGGAGGGTTAGCAGCCCCCAAGGAGAAAAAATAGAAGTTTCAAGAAGCTTACAAGTGAAATATATTGTGGAGGATAATCCTATCTATGTGGAAAAGTTGGCACTTAGCTTCCTAACCCATAGGGATCATCCCCTATCTTCTTCCAAAAATATATCTACTCATTTAGGCTTCCTTTGGCCTATAAATGAAATATACATGGACCATGTGAAGGAGAGACTAAGAGAGCATCCTTATGTTGTTGGATTGAATTCTGCTATATGAGGTAAAGAGACAGAGTTTGTGAGCAAGAGAACTGCATAGTTGATAGTGTGTGTGAGTGTGTCAAAGATCTTGTAAAAGAAAAGCTTCGACATGAAGGATTTGGTTGTATATTTATTATCTTATTGTTCATACAAAAGTGTTTCCCTTTAACATAAATTATTTGTGTCCATATTAATTGCTTATTACTATTTTCCTTGATCATTAGTATAGATTATTGATCTATCTTGTTTATATCATGTTTTGTCTTGTTTTTTGTGTTCTTAGCAGGTACAGCTGATCGCACAAGGACCTATGGAACAAGGACAACTTTCTTCAATTAAGGTAAAGATAGCTTGTCATTCATGTAGATCAGTCATCTAGGGAGAGGATACACTATTGTGTCCTTTTGTTCTAGACTTGCACCATGCAAGCTAGGGGAACAAACTGTGTTCGCACTGATTGAAATATTCCCGGTAACACCTCTACCCCTCCCCTCTCTTTATAGTTACTGGTGAGGAGAGGATTCAAGTCTTAGGATGGTTAGGGGAGTTAGGGAACTTACCAATCTGAACCCAAATACCCCTAAACTAATCACATTTTTATTTTTAAACATATTTTAATTGAAATCACAGGTATATATAAGGAAAATTGCAAGTGACTTGCGATTTTCCTAAAGGGAAGTCACGATTACAACTTTTTAGAGATGAACCGTGGGTTGCATATGGGCTTACCAGTGAGTCACACATAAGTTTCTATGTCAGGGTGCGTGATTGGAAGGGAAACTCATTCTTAAAAATTGGAAAAGATGAAGGAGAAAGCATGTATCAAGGATCACATCCATCTATAAGGTTATGGTCACTTCAATCCATAGTGTCATTTTGTGCAATGATAGCTTGGAGTCGTTACTCAGATGGAGAAGTGACATTTCATTGTATAGTATATTCCCCCTAATGTGTGAGGTTAGAGGGTAGCGATGGCCAAAATACATTACAATATTTTAACTCGAATGACTCAGAATCAAGGTCGCAGAGAAGTACCTGAAACATGGAAATCAAGGTCATTTACAAAACATATCACTAGGGATTCCATGTTCAATAATGTGGAATACTACCTTCTTTACAAGATTCATTTACACAGAAGTACCTAAAACATGGAAATCAAGGTCATTTAAAAAACATATCACTAGGGATGCCATGCTCAATAATGTGGAATACTACCTTCTTTACAATATTTACATCATATAATATGGGAAACAGGGCCACGTATGTTTTACAAAGGTGTATCTAAGCAACAAAAGTACAATGATAGATCTTTAATAGCCGTAAATAGTGTCACAAAGCATGGTATAATATTGTGCAACTAATTCGGATTTATGCAGAAACGCAACAGGATACACAAATAACCATAGAAACAAATATGCAGTGGAAATAACACTTCATTTCATTTATCAATAATTGAAATCGGTTTACATACAGAATGGAAATAAACTAGCTAGAGTGTTGGTAGCTTACCTCTGAGAAGAGATGTGGCAGCTACATGCCTCTGAACTCCCTATTACAATGAGGCTCGAATGCCTATATATTATTGAGAAACAATGGAAACCCTACACATCCAAAAACCTAACCCTAGGAGATAAAACGCCAGAATGTGGGCCCCGTTGGGTAACTTGGTACATCAATTTCTCGGGGTAGTAACTTTAGTATACTACCTCTATTTGATGCAAATGATACATCATTAGAAAGATATGGTTAAGGAGTACATCCATAAATAGAAAATAGCAACTCCAAAATGGACTCATATTTTCTTGACCATTCGATGCCGAAAAAAATGTCATTTAGGGCCTCAAAATGGCTCCAGAAGTTTAGGACACGAAAACTGCCAAAAATAGTAAATTGTGCTACAATTAAGGAAACTATAAAACTGAAAGAAACAATGGTGGGGGTCCAAGTGGAATAGGTGGGTGGACACCAATATCCTCATGGATCATTCCTCCCCCCATAGGAAGCAATGGTCCCCATTGCGTTGAGCTCATCTATGAGATGAGGAAACTTCTACTGAACTTGGTCCCTAGTGAGCCACTTTCCTTGGTGAAGGAGTTGGCCTGCTTTGACAACTTGATATAGCTGGATTTTTTGCTAGTGGTTGTTTGATCTGTTACGTCGATAATCCGATCAGTTGTGGCTTACTCCATGCAGTCAGGGTTTAACTCTGTTGGTGTGAGTTGTTCCGCCACGTTTCATATGTCCAGTAGAGGTGGAAAGTAGGGCCGAAGGTGGTCCACATTGAACACTGGGTACAGACCAAGGAATGGTGGAATACTGAGTTCAAAGGCATTGTCCCCAATAGCCTTATTGATGGTGTATGGCCCATATCAAAGAAGGTGAAGCTTGCAGTGGGGTCCAGTGAGGCGCTCCTTCTACAAATGTAGCCACACTTTGTCATCCACCTGGAATTTGTGTTGCACCCGATGTTGATCATCTCATTGCTTGTACTTAGCATTAGATCTGTCCAATATGTCATGAACCTATTGGAAAATGTGTTGAATTCACTCAATGAAGTTGTTCAACTTGGAAACTCCAGACTGGATATGAGTTGAATTAGCCTAAGTAGCTGCAAATGGGATGGCTACGTCAATGGGACATAGTGGTTGGAATCCCAAGCCCACCTGAAAGGGGCTATGGTTGGTTGAGCTGTGGAGGGCCCGGTTATAGTTTTGTTGTACATAACGGAGGCTCTCATCCCATCTGTGTGGATGCTTTGAGTTATACATGTGCAAAATGTGTACGATCATCCTATTAACGACCTATGTCTAGCCATTAGTCTGGGGATGGAAAGTTGTGGACTTTGTGAGCTTGGTGTCTAGCATTGACCATAGGCTAGACCAAAATTTACTAAGGAACCTGCTGTCCTGATCTGAGATTATAAACTGTGGGATCCCAAAGTGTACCCACACTCATTCAAAGAAGAGTTTGGCAGTGGCTTCTGCTGTGATATTCTTCTTGCAGGACGCCATTATCGCCATCTTTGAGAATTTGTCATTGACCACAAACACACAGTCGTTGCCGTGCTTAGTAGAAGGAAGGCCTGACATGTAATCCATGGAGATGGATTCCCAAGGTCAACTGGGGGTACGCAACGAAGTATAGAGGCCTTACTTCTTGATGGATGTTTTGGCAATAGCGTAGGTAGTGCAGGATCGTATGTCCTTCCCGACGTCCTGTCGAAGGTTTGGCCAATAGAAATACTTCTACAGTACTGCCACTATTTTCTTGACCCCGAAATTCCAAGCGACCCAACTGTAGTGCACTTCCCAAATCATCTTGGCGCACTCGCTTGAAAGAACACAAAGGTGTCCCATGTGACATAGTAGTACATCCTGGAGGTGAAATTTTGGAACTTGGTTTCCCTCCAAGAGTGTCTGGTATGTGTGGCTGAATTCTGGATCGCTCTTGTAGAGAAGCGTCCAATCAAAAGTCCCGTGCCCACAAGAGTTGAGAACAGTAGTTATCACCACGATCGATGGTCGGCTGAGGTAGTCTGCAACATTATTGCTGCTTCCCTTCTTGTACTTGATGTTCAAATGAAACTGTTGTAGATATGTGGACCACTTATGATGGAAATCGTTCTATAACTTCCCTTGTATCTGTATGAAATGTAGTAGTCGGTGGTCTGTGTGGATGATCATTTCCTTCCCCAAAATGTAATGCTTCCATTGTCGGTAAGCCTGTACAATGGAATAAATCTCTTTGTCATAGGTGGGATATTTGCGGACTGTGTCGGATAATGTCTCACTGTGATATGCAACTGGATGCCCTTGTTGAGTAAGGACTGCCCCAATAGCATAGTCAAAGGCATCTGTCTTGATCTCAAATGGTTGTTGCAAGTCTGGTAATGTGAGCACTGGGGCAAAGAAAAGGCGATGTTTTAGTTCTACAAACGCCTTCTATTGAGTTTCTGACCAAAATAATTTTGCTTTCACTCCTCCCTTGGTGACTTGACTCAAGGGGCAAGTGATATGAGAGAATCCCAACACAAATCTACGGTAGAAATTAGCAAGGCCCAGAAAGTTGTGAAGCTCTGTTAAATTAGTTGGGGCTGGCCAGTCCCGAATGACTTGGATATTGGTTGGATCCACATGTACCCCATGCTCATCAATAATGTATCTCAGATACTGCACCTGGGTCATGCCAAAAGTGCACTTTTCCAAATTGGCACACAACTTGTCCTGCCGCAGTGTTTGGAGGACCTGTCGAATGTGGTGGAGTTGCTCTTCCCAAGACTGGCTGAATATCCATTAGAGGAAATTTGGGGTCTAAAATGGGCCTTATAAGAAAACGTGCCAAAATAAGTTTTTGTGAGTTGGAATTCAAGAACTAATAGAATTTCAATAAAATAAGTCAACCATAATGGTTGAATTGGCATATTTGTCATTAAAAAAAACTACTTTTTTTGTTCGTATTTTCGACATATCTCATTGTGTTTTTACTCAAATTTCGATCGGGAGAGCTCGTTGGATGCAGAATTTGATTCCGCATCCAACGAGTACCCACACTGCATACTTTTGACGGACCCCGCTACCCCAAAAACAAGAAATACCTGAAAAAATGTGATGATGACATCATCATCACGTTTTTTCAGGTATTTCTTGTTTTTGGGGTAGCGGGGTCGGTCAAAAGTATGCAGTGTGGGCACTCGTTGGATGTGGAATCAAATTCTGCATCCAACGAGCTCTCCCGATTGAAATTTGAGTAAAAACACAGGGAGATATGTCGAAAATACGAACACAAAAAGTAGTTTTTTTCTTTCTTCCTCCAAAATTAATTAATATTATTTTATTATTTTAACCATTATTTTATTATTTTAACTATTATTTTATTATTTTCCTTAGGAGGCCCATTTTAGACCCCAAAATTCCTCTAATGAGGATGTCATCCAGGTACACTACTACAAATGAGTTGGTGAATGGACACAAGATGTCATCCATCAGTCTCATGAAGGTTTCAGGAGCATTCGTCAGCCCAAAAAGCATGACCAACCATTCAAAAAGGCCCTCCTTGGCTTTGAAGGCAGTCTTCCACACATCGGTTGGTTCAATCAGTACCTGGTGATACCCAAAATTTAAGTCATTCTTGCTAAAATATTTCACCCCTTTAAGCTGGTCTAAGAGTTCATCAATCCATGGGATCGGGTACCTATTCCCGGACAGTGATCTTGTTCAGCGCCCGGTAGTCAATACAGAGTCTCCAAGTCCCATCCTTCTTCTATACCAACACGATCGGTCTCCCACAGGGCGATGAACTTGGCCGGATGTGACCCTTTTGCAGAAGCTCATGAATTTTCCTCTTGATTTCATCATTCTCCAGAATAGAGCGTCAATAGATCGGTCCATTAGGAAGCGGTGCACCTGGGGTTAGATCGATGGGGTGCTTGACCTGACAGTGGAGAGGCACCCTGGTGGGTGAGGTGAATATGTCTCGATACTCCTCCATGACCTTGTCCATTTCTTGTTATCATGTGGAGGGGCCCTGTCTAGAGGTCATGGCCATGATATTCTTCTTTCCCTGAGGGCGGATCATCAAGAAAACAAACTTCTTGGTTTTGTAAATGAGCTTACTGCATTGTTTTGCAATGACCAAAGAGATAGCAGCAGGAGGTGGTACCTCTGGTATCCTATACAAATTATTTCCCAACGTAATAATAACAGCGTGGGGCTAGGACTCATACACAGCATGTTGCTTCCATAAGTATGGTTGACCTAATAATACATCACAAATATCAAGGGGAGTAATATCACATAATACCTCATCGGTGAAGGGCTTGATGTTGTAGGGGAGGCAGCACTGCTGGCTGACGTGGAGATCTCATCCTTGGTAAAGCCACCTAATGGTGTACGGTTGCAGGTGTGATGTGGTCAACAAACCCAACTGCTTCACGACCACTACTGAAATCAGGTTCTTTTGGCTCCCACTATCAACAATGAACTATACCAAGGAACCTTTTACCCACATCTGGGACTGGAAAAGATCCTTCTCCTCCTATGAATCTTCTACTTCTTCATTTTGGATATTCGTGGTGGCAACAGTGACTTTGGGCTCAGGATCGATAATCTTCTTCCCTCTGTCATTCCCCTTCTCGGGTTCTGATTCAGTGTCAAAGTATGAATCTGATTCAGAAGCCTTTATATCAGCCACCAGTGACTGCTTGGCCCATCACTTACTTGTGTTGTGAGTGGGGCCCTTATGGAACTCGCACCACTTTCTCGCTTCCTTCTTCAGCTTTGCAGTGTTGCTCTTTGCTTGTAGCTTTGGAAATTTTTCTTGAGTCACCATGCCTTGGTTGTGTCCTTGGTTTTTTGGTTTGGGGGCACCTTTCCCTTGCTTTTGATTCGCAAATCGAAAGTATCACTTTTCTATTTTAATTTTTGCTCAATTTTGGCAGCATACCGATATGCATACCAAGCGAGGAGATGTCGAGGAAATCTATTTCCTCCTGAATGTATTTGTGCAGACAAATCCAGTACTTCAGCACCAAATGTTTCTTTGAATCTTTGATACCCAACTTGGTGTGTAGGGTATGGAACAGATTCGTCAGCTCATGCACATCTTGATCTCTTTGTTGTCGCAGCGTAGTCCATTGTATGTACTTGTCCTCATAGTTCCCCACCAGATAATATGTTCCCTTTATGGCATCTCTGAAAGAATTCCAAGTGGGTACGACAGAGAAAAGAGATGGTTCCTCCTCATCCTTTCTCTCACAGTAGGTTTCCCACCAGCCCTTGACATGGGGGGTGGCTTTGAGTAGAGAAAAAGTAATCTTTTCTCGGGCGAAAAAGTCATGAACCAAGAAATATCCTTCTAATATATTCAACCATTGATCTATGGTGTCTGCATCTATTTATCCATCAAATATGGGAATGTCGAAGTTTATTTGTACCTTAAAAGAGGTTGCACCTCTAGAGTGTCTGCTAGATGCAAATGCACCGCCAGTGGGAAGTCGTTGAAGGATCTGGGTGAAGTTATCCATCATCGCATTCCTTTGTTTTTCAAGGGCCTCCTTGAGCAACATTTTGATAGGATCTTCTACGCCCTCATATTTTTTTTTTTTCCCCATGGGTGGCCCTCAGGATTTGTGAGGCTAATCTTGTAAAGGTTCAACCAGATCGATCTGTAACTCTTTATACCCCGCCCTCGTTGGGGACATGCAAAGAAGGATCAAGAAAGAGAAAATTGCTCTGATACCACTGATCTAGATTTATTCAGGAATGCAATAGAATACATAAATAACCATAGAAAAAAATATGCAACGAAAATAACACTTCATTTCATTAATCAATAACTGAAACTGGTTTACATATAGAATGGAAATAAACTAGCTAGAGTGCTGGTAGCTTATCTCTGAGAAGAGATGTGGCGGCTATATGCCTTTGAACTCCCTATTACAATGAGGCTTGAAGGCCTATATATTATTGAGAAACAATGGAAACCGTACACATCCAAAAACCTAACCCTAGGAGGTGAAACGCCAAAATGTGGGCCCCATTGGGTAACTTGGTACATCAATTTCTTGGGGTCGTAACTTTAGCATACTACCTCCGTTTGACACACATGATACATTGTTAGAAAAATATGTTTAAGGACTACTTTGATAAATAACATATATTAAGTCTAATATGAACTCATATTTACCCGACCATTCGATGCCGAAAAAACGTCGTTTAGGGCCTCAAAACGGCTCCGAAAGTTTAGGACCCGAAAACTACCAAAAATAGTAAATTGTGCTACAATTAAGGAAACTGGCAAAGTGAAAGAAACAATGGTGCGGGTCCAAGTGGAATAGGTGGGTGGCCACCAATATCCTCTTGGATCAGCAACTTAGGTTAAATAGAGTTTAACCCGAGGTCTTCATCCAAATCCATAGAAACCAGTACAAATGCTACCATGTGAATACATGACTTGAAGTCGAACATGGAAGGATTCCATTGAAGTGTCATTTAGAGAGTTGTGTTGACAACTAATGCATAGGAGTCCATAAATATGAGCAGTGGATCCTAAGGTACTATATTTCAAACTATATGTCTTCTTCTGCAAGAGGTACTGGTCGAAATCCATTCTGTGAAGAGGAAGGCACTAAATCCTTCAACGGTTCACATGGGTAACTGGTAGAGTGGATAAGAGAATATGTACATAAGGTAATATCAGATATGGAAAATGAGAGGGATCAGGATGAACAGACAGAGGGTAAAGATCATTGAATAGTGAGAATGACACAGAGATGACCCAAGGTAGCTTTATACTTTCAACTGGAACAACTAGACTTATATGCCATGTAGGAGACATGGACAGGTCCCCCATGTATTTGGGACAAGTGGAGGAGTAATGGCTCAAAGTGGTATTCAAACTGAGAAGTGAAAAATAGAGACATGAGTATCAGGAGACCCAAACTAGTGCTTTGTTCAAGGGTTACTTGCTTCCAACAAACTTGTAACTAAAGAGTGCATTTATTTCCTTTCCTTTCTTGTTAAGTTTTAATGAGTCCAAGAAATTCAACTCGATTCTTTCTTCATTTTTTAGAAAGCTTGAAGAAAAAAGAGAATAGTGCTTGATGTAGGGTTTTTCTAGACAATCCGCAGTAGACATTTTTAAGTCGATGTTACAATTTTGAATCGGGAACCATCATTGGGACAAGAGAATAGTGCTTGGTATAACATTGATCCTTGGATTTTACGAGCCTAAATTAGTGAATGCTCATCGGTTCTTTCATATTTTTGAGAGTCTAAAAACTCCAAAGAAGACTCTAGGGAGTGCTTTTTCGTAAATTTAGTCTTCTGAGTCCGAAAAATTATAAAACAATCCAAAGGAAAACTCTATTACCTTCCAAAGAACTAAGGTATACAAAATTAGGCTTATTTTTGTTTGAAAAACAACTATAAAGGCTCCTGCAACCTAGAAAAATAGGGTATGGGTACCATAATCGACAAGAAGTGTTCTAACAAGGGTAACCCATGTTATCTAGGCTCTAACCATGGAATAACAATGATGCTTGAAGGGTAAGAAGTGGTTGCATATCACAACCCATGGATGAAAAAAGAGATCCTAAGGTTCATAAGGGGATAAGGTATCAGTGCAAGATGCAAAAGGGGACCAAATCCTATTCTAAATGTTGAGGAATTATACTCCAATTTCATCCATAACCTATAAATCTAGGTAAAAACAATAGACATAAGTTCAAATGAAAGAAATTGATCAAGACTATATAAAAGTAGGTAAACATTTTGAAATTTTTACTATAAATAGTGAAAATTGGTTCAAAAACATTTCATTTGACTTTTACCACTATTAGTGAAATTTTTACCTCTAACCTTCAAACAATTCGTGTGCTCAAACCATTGGACGAATTTCTGATTTGCAAGTTTTACGTAACTCACATCTCCATCGTCTTTGATTTCATGCTTTCATTTTTTTATTTTCATTCTTATTTGATGTTTTTTGGAAAGCTTTAAGGGCACTACGCAACACTCGCAGGTATCCCATTCCAAACTCATGAATTCACGATGTAATCGTGGGTGTGTAATGGGGAACCCATGAGTGACATGCATCATCCTCACTGGACAGTCGTGAGTGCTGCGGATTAAGTATGTTTATGATTCTAACGGAAAAAAACTTCCTTTTGTAGAATATGGTTCTAGAGTTGAGGGAAAGGGAGCATGAAGATATGGATAGGTTGTAAATGGGGGATCCGATGATGTTAAATTCCCTCTAAAGGTGTGGGTTGTTAAAATTTTATCACACTTCAAACATGCAGTCCCAAGTGCGACTGTTAGAGACATTGGTGTGGTTATGGGATCATGAGCTAGGCATGTTTTATTTTCAAGGGGGATACATTAGAATTGTCTACATAGAACATATAATTTGTTATTAGATTATCTCATCGAGGGGCACCAGTTAAATTGGGTAGCACCAATTGTGGGGGTGATCCCCTTAGAGTGCAAGACTATGTCAACACATATTGTTTACCTGGTACACATAAATTAGGGACACAAATATTGATTGCTCAGATCACCAGCTTCCCACTGAAAGTGCTTGTGAGAATCGTTGTCAGAGTGGAGGGTTCATACGCATTGAATTTAGCTACATGAACCCACATCTATATAGAAGTAGATTGTCTATGAGGTGTGATCTCTGATTGGTGTTTAGGGTTGGTTCATATCATAAAGAAACAACTCTCAGACTGTAGGTTACAGAGGAAAAAAAACTTTGGCTATGCGAGTATCTTGGTTTTTTTCTACTTCGAGATGGTTCCTTCTCTAAGCCCCACAATGACACTTCCACCCTCACCTCCACATGATCCTATGCTTATGTGATGGGGCGATGTATTCCTCTGCCAAGGTGGTGGTGACATCCAGGGTGGGTATGATGACGATTTATATGCATGGTGGAGCCTCTAGGTGCCTGCTTTGGAGTTTTTCCCATATGTTGTTTTGGACTTTCGTAGAGATACCGAGTTAGTTCTCCCTTGAAGAGAAGCATGGGGAGACATAGGTGAGTTTTTACTTTTTCAAATTTTTAAATTTTTATGGATTTTAGTTCATAAATTTTATATACATATGTATTTTATTCAAGTCTTGATCATCTTTTTATGACATGCATATATTGGGCCTGTCCATCCAGATGGACATCCTAGGAATTATGTACAACCCTTAAACGGAGTCAAAGACAAAGCTATGCTTCATATTGTGGAGGGAAAGCTATCCAGGCTTACCCCTAATGTACCAACTCTAAGGATGGAGCGGATTCCTATCACCATGCAAGAGCATGTCATGGGTGTACCTCCATCCTAGTTACGCCTACTATGAAAGGTGTCTAAGGCTATCCTCTGTTACCGAGAGGCTGTGGAGGAAGCTATATTTGATGAGGCAGAGGAGCTTCCATAGATTTTAGCATATTGAGGATTACGATCCTATTTTGTATTTTTTATGTACACATTTACTGGATATACAAATCAAAACTCGACGTATATGAACCTACGTTTTACACACACACACACACACATATGGTTATTTACATGTTTTTCTATGTTACATATGTGTATTCTTTTTACAAAGTGTGTGACAAATGTGAGTCTAAAATGTAGTTAGCATATGCATCAATAATAGTGTTTTGATTTCTAGAAATGTTTTGATATATAATATGTTCAAAATTTCTTCCAAGTAACCTAATCCTCAAAAACTGACGTAAAAGGGTAGAGTGTCTCACCTGGTAGACCCCATTGAGTTGAGATACCACTAACTGAGAGTCAAGCCTAACTTGTAGGAAGGTGATACCATGAGATATAGAATCCCAAAGAATCTCAAAAACAGCACTATATGAAGCTACATTGTTAGTTTCATGACCTAAGAAAGTGCCTCCTTAGGCAACCAGTTGTCTTGTGGGTGCATAAATGACCCAAGCAGATGAAGTAAGGTTGCAAGTGTGATGGTTGACGCCATCAGGGAACCCTACGAACCACTCCAAAGAGATCTAAAACCAAACCAAACTACATAAGAAACACTAACAATTCATGACCATTTACAAAATTATAGAACTATAATACAATCAAAATAATAATGCCTAAGCGTAATATTTCAAGAAGAGCATGTTTCAGGGCTCAGGCAGCTTATTACCATCATAATCAACTAACTCGTATGCACCCTTCTTTAGGACCTTGGACACAACGTACGGTCCTAACCACATATATTTAAAATTTCCTTCTTGTCATGTCCCAAATTTTTCATTGGGTCACAATGGCCTAATCACATTTTCCATATTGATTAGAGTTTGTCAAATTGATGCTAAGGGTCAAATAATTGCCAAGGAGGAAAATTACTAGTTTCCTAGGTTGGGGGTGGAATATTTGGGATTTGGAATAAGGGGGAAAATGAATGATGTTTGAAAATTAGAATGGCATAAATACTTAATAAAGGATATAAATAAATAAATACAAAATAAATTTGAAGTGGCAATGGAGCATGGAGACACATGGAGACTATGGGGCCCACACAAGCTAGAATTTTTGTGCCACATGGCATCCTCCTCTTGTAATTTCGAATACATGGGAAGCCTAAATTTTATTGGATGATTTATAAGGCTAATAAAATTTTCCATACACATCATAGATCGAATTTGGAAGGAAATGTAACTTACATGGGAGAGGAATAGTCATTTTGGAGCTAGTGAGACACTTGGACTAGATTCCCTAGCTCTATGACAACAATGATTAAAATGTTATGACACCTATGACAGAAATCAGATATGAATGATGAAATATGACATATATGACATGTCAGGTATAAATAGAGCATCCAATAGGGTGCTCATGTGATTTGTGGAAGCTCAGTGGGTTCCTACTCAAATTGGGGTAAGATGGAAGGCTAGGAAAGGGAGGACACATGGAAAATCTTGAGCCCACACCCAAATTAGAATTGGATTGAGTTTGTGGATGGATTTTTAACCTTATAAGGCTAATGATTTTTATAAAATATAGTAATCAACCAATAGAATATCTTTCTCTTATTTGAGAAATTGTCATTTGTGAATTGTGAGAGCTCGTGGATGACTAGTTTTCTTTCCTTAGCCAATTTCGAGGGTGAAAGATTCCCATCCAAGTTGGTGTTTGGAGAGGCCACTCAGGTCTTCCATGGATATTTAATGCAGTTTTATTTACAGTTTTAAGATACATGTAAGTTCATGGTTTGTTCTATTGCAGCACTTTCTCTCAACCATTTCCAGTTTTTTAGGCATAGTCTTGCTCATGGAGGGATTGCGCTTTTGGTGAGCTATTGATTTCTTTGGGGGAGCTTATAATGCCCCATTATTTTATGTTATTAAGTTTAAATTATATGCATTTAAACTTAATAATACTCTCAGTTTTAAATACTTAAATATTTCATGTAAAAATGTTAATCAATGAAGAAATAGTGTCATTTCCCCACTATCTTGTTGTGAACCAATTTGATGTTGATGGATTCGAATGGATAAGTAAACTAATGATGGTTTATGGATGAATTTAATTTTATTTATTTTTTTTAAATTCATAATACTCTCAGGTATAAATACCCAAAATATTTCATATATAAATGTTAAAAAATGAAGAAACAATGTCGTTTCCCCACTACCTTGTTGTGAACCAATATAATGTTGATAGATTCGAATGGATAAGTGAAATTATGATGGTTTATGGATGAATGGAATTTTATTTATGGATTATATTAGTTTAATTTTCATTACATAATCATTTCGAGTTATTTTGTTGAGTTTCATAGCATTTGGAGAAGTTTGCCTATCATTTCCCCCAAGGTTAAAACTAGTCTTTTGCATCTAATTTAAGGGAATTTATAGAGGACATTAAAAGTTGAATGGTGATTAATATGAGTTCATATTTATTTCCTTTACATGTACCCTACTTCCATTCAGAAATTTTAGTGGTTTTTGGAGCATTTGAGAACCCATTTCCAGCATTTACCCAGGTGGAATTAGAACCCCAATTTGCTAGTAAAGACTCCTAATTTTATCAGAATATAAAACTTGTTTTTAGAAGTGATTGGAGGGTTATAAGTAATATCTGAACATAATATTAAAGTATTTATATCATTCATTCACCTTCTCATAATATTTGGGATCATTTGGGCCAATTTGGAGATCTAGACATCAAAACTAATCAAGGGTCGAAATTGGGGAAAAAGTGAAAAATTGGTCATTTAATAAAATTTCTTAAAAAGAGACATTATAGTGGTATCAGAGAATGATATTGGCACCTAATGTGGTCTTATAGTTATGAGTAAAATAATTCAGGTACTACCATTAGATATTGAAACCAAAAGTGCTTTTGTTGAATAGGAAAAAAAAAGTAGGAGAAGAAGGCATTTTTTTTAGGAAACTATGACTAGGGATGAAAAGGGAACCTCATATGATGGTGAGGAGCATATAAAAATCATGAAACATATCTTTGATGGAATAACCAATAACATGACCCAGCGGCTTATGAAATTATTCGAATTATTGGCTATCCAATTTAGGGGTAAGCTGGCAGAAGGGCATAGTAGAAGTTTCCATCATGGAGAGACACATAATACCATTCATTTTGAAGACTTTTATGATTGGTTGAATGAATTTAGGAAAAATAATTCAAATGTGAATTCATTAAGGAATAATCAGCAATGCACAAGTATGGATGAGACCAAGGAGCCACCAAGTTTTGTGGGTGGTGAAACAAAAAAATTACATTATGAGGATCGAAAGTCACTCCCACGTGACTCTGAAAAAAGATGAAGAGACATCACATGAGTTTGAAGAAGTTTCTATTGAAAATATTGAAGATCATTTTGAGACACATCCTATATTGGAATGTTGGGCTTAGGGTAGACCCGGGTTCATATCCTTTTATCTTCGCACCAACAAACCGACCCACAGTGTTGGCCCTTTCGGCAACAACCTACGAACAGGTTGCAGTCTCACCCGAAACAGCTATGGGGTGCTGCAGAATCAAGTTTCTATAGGAAAAAGAGGGATATGACTGTACCTTTATCCTTAACAAAGAATGATTATGTAATACAAAGCTTCGGCATTCACTTAAATAGCTTCGCAGTTTAGATAAAAAGACAGTTTCTTGCTTAACCCTTAACTGGTAATTCACAGCGAAGTTAGTACTTAGAAATATATCTTACTTATCATTCACCTACTTATCAAATGCATAAAACATAACAGAAACAAAATAACAAGAACCACCACAACACAAGATATACGTGGTTCACCCCCAGTGTAGGGGCTACGTCCACAGAACTGCGTTTGTATTCAACTCTTTAAAAACACACAGTTCTGATCTGCGCACTCAGCTGTAGATCTCTTCAACAACCCAAAACTGTGCACTTAGCTGCAGAACCTTTCTTCAAAACCCTCTGCACACTCAGTTGTAGAGGTTGTCCACGTACTCAGCTGGGACTTGACCTTAAACCCTAAAATAGACCTTAACTTCTTCGCATCAAATCATCATACATAAAAAGCCTCTTGACTCCTTTACATAAGTGCCTATTTATACAAGTGCACTATTACAATACCATGGGCTTAAACCATGGGTTATTTACAAAAAGAGGGGCTTCGACCCAACCCCGAAGCCCCTAAGACTATTTTGGACCGCAACTCCGCTTACAAGCTTCGTACCAAAACCACGGAGTTGCCAAAACTAAGGAACTTCAAGGTCCGAGCCCCAACAGGCCCCTAAGACTCACCAGTGTCCCATCCCGGGACACTCTACTACTTTTCTGGTGGAAGAATCTTGTTGGCGAAGATAATGAATTGCTTGTTAAGGCTGCGCATGATATCTTCTGCTGCTTGCTCCTTCTCCACTATCTCCTGCACTGTTGTTGTAGATGCTTCGTTGGCCTTTTCCTACGCAAATGTATCATACTCCTTTAAGACTTTGAGTTGGCTGTCCACGGCAGTGCTCGACTCCAAGGCCTCATTAATAAGGGGCTACACAGAGTTCACCAATAGTTTTTCTTTCCTTCTGCACGCCTCAATCTCTCATTGGAGCTCATTGCTATGCTTCACCTTAAGCATCTTCTGCATAGGAGGCAATGTCTTGATTTCCGCTTTGACTGCATCCAGCTCTGTCTGTCGCTGCTTGATGGTTTCTTGCAGCTTTTCCACTTCTGGGTTGTCCTACAAGTTTTCCCAAGCCTCGACACTTTCATCTAGTAGATTTGATGCACTGCTCACAAGATCTGAGATCTTCGTTGCTGAGGCCTGAATATCTCTGTGACGCTGTTCCCTGACCTCTGGCGGACTCTCAGGAATGATGTGAAGTTGAAGCTCCACAATTTGAGCCTCATGTTCTGCTTTCATTTTCTCTATCTGGCTTAGAGATGGTTGTGCATAGTCTTTCATCTTAATGATTATTTGCTCCGGTTCTTCTTCAGCCTGCATGTTGAAGTCAGGGAGGCTCTGACACGCCTCATCCAATGCTCACGCTAGTGTAGCCTGCTTTCTTTCTGCTTCCCTCTTCTTCTATTCAGCTTCTTCCAACTGCACTGCGAGGTTCTCACTCTGCTTCGTGGTATTCTCTAACTGCATTTGTGAGTAGCTGTCTCGTTCTTGGATCTCCTTCATGATTTCCATTTGACAAAGATGCAGCTTCGGCATAGACAACTTAGCGTAGTCTATCCCAACTGTCATGCTTATCTGCGATCAAGATGTTGCATTAGTTATGATAAGGGCTACACTTGGTACTTGTCTTATGTTGTTTCTGGTGGGACATTATCTCGTATCTAGCTGCGCGCCTACTGGGGCACTCCTTGCTGCAGTGCTAGTCGTTGATCTTTTTGCTAACACCTTAAGTTCTTCAATTCGCTGCACTACGCCAGTGAGCGCATCAATATGCGTAACTACAAACTCTAACCATTTGTTAGTTAATACTTCTATGGACTTCGTCAGAGCCTGATCAAGCTCCTCAATCGTCAAAGAGAGCTCTTCGACAATATTCTTGCCCTTCGATGCCTTCGCTTTCTTTCTGGGATGAGGCTTAGTCACTTCCTCTACTTCGAGAGACTTGCGCTTATCTGGGCGATTGGGGTCTGAGATTGTTTTGACCGATTCTTCCTCTTCTTCAGCTCCATCATCTCCACCCTGGTCATCTCTGCTCTGCTGTGACTCATCTTGTTCTTCACTTTCTTCTGGTGGGTCACTCTACGGTGGCTGACTAGGACCTACGCCCACATCTGTCACTGGGGGGACTTGTATGTTGGGTCTTGTTACTGCATCCTTCATCCATTCAGTTGGCCACTACTGAACTACTGCGAGGACATCTTCCTGGTTCACCACGTATGGCAACTTCCAGCATGTATGCTTGTTATCTGCGCGGGCCTGGATGAATACATTGTGCATGTCAGCCTTGAAGTTTGCCACTCCGGCATACTGAGAGAATAGCTCATTACTGAGCCACAGTGTTTTCAGCATCTCATACAAAATTTTCATCGCATAGAAGGCGAACACATAGTTCGTCATCTGCTATAAGGATTTGTCCTGCAAGACCCAAAGAGATGTGTACCTTGCTGCACCAGGCATCTGCAAAGGCACATCAACAAACTTTGCCTCGGTAGGTTCTCTCCATCCTACCAGTGAAATAATCACAATCAACCATGAGTAATGAAAGGGTCTACCTTTCTCTTACACATCGCAGACATCTTCAAGGAATTCCCCAGCAATGTACTATGTCCATTTGTAACTGTAGCCTTCGACACAGTTCACAGCAATAATGACGATTGGGGCAGGTACTTCACTGGGTCTGCACTTCCGCATTAGTTTGCATGCTAGGAGCTCTACTGCGAAGCAAATGTTTTGGTGTCGAATTGTCGAGGTTTGATACCCTCGCTTTCCTTTTGTCAAACTGAAGCAGTCCTTCATGTGCTGCGCCAGCTTCGTATCTTCGTGTTTTTCCACAAATTCAATCCCAAGATCAGGCCCTTCCTTCAGCAAGCCTGTGATCCTATGAACTAGCTCTCCATCAATATTTATTTTCTATCTTCCTATCCACAGGTTCCCATCATGCACCAATGCCAATAGTTGCTTAACCACCACGGTAACCTGCATGCTGCGACCAAAGTGGGGGACATTTAGCATTTTCAACAAGCCAGCTTGCTCCATGCCAACAGCCCACTGTTTCACTTCCAGTAACGTCATTCTGGCCTCCAGATAATGGACAGAGTGCAAGTATTTCCCAAGTGTGAACTGCAGAAATTTCCCATGATCATTCATATCATGGTCTGCGTACTTGAGCCGGTCTATTTTTCCTGTCATCAATCCGACCAACTGCACACCCTGTGGCAGGGAAGGGGTGCATAACGTGAACTTGGCTGTCCACCGAGGTGGCTGAACTCCTGGTCAAACAGGCAGAAGATATGGTGGACGCTGCGATGCAATGTTCTCATCCTCACCGAAGTCTTCAAAACCTTGAGGTGGGAGCTCTGCCAAACAAGAAGGATTCATCTCGGGATCCTCCGGTGTCTTTCCTGATGGCTTGTGCCTGTCTTCGTTCTGCTTAGAGAAAAAATTTGGCTTAAAATTATTCCTGGTGGATCATGTCTGCATTGGTTGATTCAGCGCTGGGGGATTCTCTTCGCAAGGTGCATATGCAGGTGGATTGCTCATAAGGTTCTGCAGACCCCTCTGTTCGAATTCTCTCAACAATTCCTGGACGTCGCGATCAACTGACATGGAATCAACTCAGGAAAATGCATAATGTGAAATTCACAGGTCTGGATGTCTTCTTATAGAATCCAACGACCAAATCTGCAATCATTGTGCATTAAAGACACCAAATCTGACCGCACTGCGATAGATCTTGTCCAAAAAGCACTAGATTTCCCAAAATCTCATCATTACAAGTAGTTAATGTAGTTAACATATCGGCGCTGCCAAATCTGATTCTTTTCCAACAGTCACATTTTAAGCTTCAACACACCTTTCATCTTTAGCACAACCACTAACTTTAGCTTCACCACAATAAGGATCTTCGACACATCCTGACACAAGTTTCGACAGAGCTTCGAGCTTCGACCCACGACAGAATTTCTTCGACAACCTTCGACACTTTGTAAATTTTTCAACAATCTGTCGAAGTTCTCTGAGAACAGCTTCATTATAGTCTAGTACCCAATTTCAACTGTTCTTGGTACTTTGACTCTTCTTCTTGGTACTACGTCTGATCAGGGGGTACAGGCTTGTACCTGTACTTCTTTAATCTACTTCCATTCACCATGGAGGGAAAAATTTCTCCATTTAATTTAGCTAACTGAACTATGCCACCATCAATAAATTTCTGAACTATGTATGGTCCTTTCCAATGTGTCTTGAACTTTCCTAGGATCTTCATGAATTTACTGTCGTACAAGAGCACAAGATCACCATTCTGAAAATGCTTCTTCTTAATGTGTCTATCATGCCATACCTTTTCTCTAGCTTTTTGTACTTGTTGCTAGAAACCTACAATGAATCTGTCTTCTTCTAGTTCCAGTATCTTCGCTAGCCTTTCATTCAACATAGCTGGATCATCCATCTCTGTGAAGGCAGATATTCTGAGGCTAGGAACAATGTACTCCATGGGCATAACTGCTTCCTGTCCATATACCAGCCTAAAAGGTGTGTGGCCTGTCAAATTTTTGCAAGTGGTTCTATAAGCCCATAATACTACTGGAATTCTAAGATCCCAATCATTTCTGTTAACATTGGAAACCTTCGTCAGAGCGTGCTCAAGAATCTTGTTAAAGGCTTCGACAGTTCCATTTGCTTGAGGATGGTAGGCAGTAATCTTCTGATGATATACTTGAAATTCTTCGGTCAATGCTTCAATAGTCTTATTCATAAAATGTGATCCTTGATCACTCATAAGAATTCTAGGACACCCAAACCTCGATAAGATATTATCAAATATGAACTTCGCAACTGTAACAGTGCTACAGTCCTTGACTGGTTGAGCTTCGTCCCAACGAGTAAGGTAATCAGTTGCTGTAATAATGTATCTTGCTCCAGATTTCTTTGCAGGGGGATTGATTGGTCCAACAAAATCAATAGACCATTTGTCAAATGCTTGTAAAGTTACTTGTGGAACCAGAGGCATCTCATCCCTCCTGGACAGTTTTCCTGTCCTCTAACAGATATCACAGCTGTGGCAATACTCTCTTACATCCTTATGAATTGTAGGCCACCACAATCCAACTGTCAGAATCTTCTGTGTCGTAGCTTTGCCTGCATAATGACCTCCTACGGCTCCAGAATGTGCCTCAGCAAAAATCAATGGCTTTTCATGCTCTAGGACACATCTACGCAATATTTCATCTGGTCCCATCTTATATAGTTGTCCTGCTATCAAGGTAAATTCAGCTGCTCTAACCACCAGCTGTTTCTTCTGCTGTGTTGTCATCTCAGAGGGTGCAAAAGCTGTAGACAAGTACTAAACAATATCCTGAAAATAGTCATCAACCATCTGGATGGAAAACAATTGGGCATCAGGAAGACCTTCGTCCAAACTAGTGGGCTCTTCTCCTGACTCGAGCCTCGACAAGTGGTCAGGCCCTAGGTTAAGTCTTCCTAGCTTAGCTATGATCTCAAATTCATACTCCTGAAACAAAATCATCCATCTACATATCCTTCCACCTAACACAGGCTTGTTAACCAAATACTTCAAAGCAGAATGGTCAGTGAACATCTTAAAATGAGATCCTGACAAATAATATCGAAATTTCTACAAAGCATAAACCATAGCTAGACCTTCTCGTTCTGTCGTAGTATAATTCTTTTCTGCTGTGGACAATTTTCTACTTGCAAAAGAAATAGGGTGATAAGTATTACCTTCACCTGACTGAGCCAATACTACACCTAAAGCAATGGAAGATGCATCGACATGAACATGAAACTCCTTACTCCAGTCAGGGAATACTAAGATAGGAGCAGTTACCATCTTTTCTTTCAGAATATCCAAGCTTTCTTGACATTCAGGTGTCCATTCAAACTTAATATCTTTCTTCAATTTATTTTCCATGGGGGCTGTAATCTGAGCATATCCTTTAATGAATTTCCTGTAATATCCAGTATGACCAAGCGTAGTGCAAAGTTGCTTAACAGACTTCGGAGGTGGTAAGTTCACAATAATGGCTATCTTCGCAGGATCCACCATCAATCCTTGCTTGCATACAATGTAACGTAGCAGAATTCCAAAAGGTGCACAAAAGATACACTTCTTCAAGTTCAATGAGATCTGATGTTGTCTACATTTATCCAGCATAAGTCTTAAACTGGCTATATGGTATTTCAATAAACCAAAGATATTCCAATCATCAAAGTAAACTTCCAAGAACTTATGAATAAACTCCTTAAATGCATATATGACTACTCTAGAAAACATAGAAGGTGCATTCTTCAATCCAAAGGGCATAACAGTATACTGAAAAGATCCCATTTCTGTAGCGAAGGTTGTTTTATGTCGATCCTCTGGAGCAATTCTGATCTGATGGTAACCTGAAATTCCATCAGTGAAAGAATACACTTCTTGACCTCCGACATTATCTAAAACTTCATATGTAAAGGGGGTAGGAAAAGGATCATGTAAACAGGCATCATTCAGCTTCCTCAGATCAACACAGATTCTGATTTCTCCCTTGGTCTTATTTTCTTGTACCACCATAGGGCTGACCCATTTGGGCTCTTCGACAGGCTCAATGATTCCTACAATGAGCATCTTATCTAGCTCCATCCTGAATTTTTCTTTATACTTAGGATTCAGCCTATAAGGGCGCTGCTTCATAGGCTTCGTATCAGCTTTCAAAGGTATTTTTATCACTCCTATATCACCAAGGATACCTTTCATTTCTGAGAACTTCGTCGGAAATAAGTCCTGATACTCATGCAGAAGTTTAGTTACTTTGCTTACCATTTCTTCGTCCCAATAATCTCCAATGGTAGCGTACTTAGGCATTTCTTCTGATCCAATGTTTACTTTCCTTGTCTTCAAGGGCTAAGTTACTTCAGGTGATTCGACTGCTGGTCCATGTACTTCGCAGTGTCCTTTTGACTCAGGAATATTAATGTTGCGAGGGTCATCGTCTTCATTAATGGAGATGTTATAGCATTCTACTGCATTAGCTTCTTTTTCGTTCCAATCAGGTTGGTACTCAGCTATTTCTTTATCATCAAACACCTTAGTATGGATCAGCCTAATAGTTGCGCCCAAAGCAGGACAAACCTCATTAATAGAAAATGTGAGCACAAAACTATCAACAAGACTAACCCAACTTAGAGTACCATGGCGAAGCTCCACCTCTGCATAGCAATTCTTTGTGTGGAAATTGAACCCAGTGATAGATTAATTTTACTCACAACAATTAACAATTGATCATGCAAAATCACTCACAAAAGAGACTGAAATTGGAGCTGAACACTAAACTGTATTAAATCAGTGTACAATAGCCAACCCTGTAACATAATAGGTTGCTGAATAAATAACATACATCATGGATTCAAATGCATGAGGAGCAATTCGAATCTAGCATAAAGCAGGCTTACTAAAAATAAGCAAATTCCCCATAGGTGTAAAAAGCTTATCCCAAATCTGTCATGGAGCTCACGAATTAGAAAAATGGATTAGGAAAGCTAAAGAGTGGTGGAATGGCAGCTCATACATGCTTTTTCATGGAGAAAAGAGTGGAGGATGAAGAGGACAAAAAACTAGTTCACCTCACCTAGTCTAGCTTTTCTACTTGCCTTAAAACACTGAAAAAGCAGGGAATAAAGAAGAAAAAGCAGAAGGGCGCCTAGGACGCCAGGAATAAAGAAGATTTGATTCCTTGGGATTTCCCATGTGCTACATGAGTCAAAGAAGGCAAGTTTGACCACTATGGATAGTAATAGACAACTTGCACAAGGTGGGACACATGAAGTAGGCTAATAAGACAGAAATAATTAAATTAATGTCTAAATGGGTAAACTATGGGTTGATTATTCTAACACCCCCCCTTAAGCCTAAATTATGAGTAATATATCAGAAAATTATAGTGGCTAGCAACAAGGCTTAGTCACCCTTTACATACTGCATGTCCATTTAAAACAAAGAAAGAGGCAAAACCAACTTGGGAAAATCCTCCCTTAAACATGGACTGTAAACAAAATTGTAGAATATTGTCTTCGCTCATGCTTCACAGCATGATCAGCAATCCCCAGCAGTGATTTGAGATTGGTGAAGGTCTTCTCACAAAATGCTTTGGTGAAGATATCAGCTACTTGTTCTGAAGATGAACAAAAGAGTAGGTGAATGGTGCCATCATGCACAAGTTCTCTGATGTAGTGCATATGGATCTCAATGTGTCTAGTTCTCTGCTTCTGAACTGGATCTTTGCAGATTCGAATGGTACTCTAGTTATCATAGTAGATGGTATTTGAGTACTCTGGTTCGAAGCCACACTCTCCAAGTAAACCCTGCAACCATAAACATTGAGTTGCTGCATTAACAACTCCTCTGTACTCTGCTTCTATAGATGAGAGTGCAATGGCACTCTGTTTCTTGCTTGACCAGCTGATTGGCCCTTCTGCAAGCATGAACACATATCCTGATGTGGAATTTCTGTCTGTGCTATCACCTTCCCAATCACTGTCAGTAAATCCAATCAAATCAAGATCAGATTTTGCTTTATAGAAGATCCCATGTGTCCTTGTTCCCTGAACAAAGTTAAGGATCCTTTTGGCTTCTTTCCAATGTAGATCTTGAGGCTGATCCATGAATCTAGAAGCCACACTTACTGCATAACAAATATCAGGTCTAGTATGTGTCAGATACAACAAACATCCAATCAATTTCCTAT
>LPNX010616351.1:773280-833746 GCA_001517045.1 Pseudotsuga menziesii
GTGATTTCCCTTATTGCAGTATGCGCACTTGCTCATTTCACCTTTGTTTTTCTTCTTCTGGTAGATCTTCTTGGGACCTTGTAGATCCTCCGGAGACTGTTTCTTGTCTCTCTTTTGCTCAGGTGGCTTTTTAGCTTTCTTTTTGGCTTTTTGAATCCACCCTCGAATCTCCAGCAATCAAAGCTTGATCTTTGCATGGTTTCATGGTGCCCATCATCACCAGCTTTTCCTGTTCTTGTGTGAGAGATTCCATGAAATCTGCAAGGCTAGGCATCTTCTAGGTTCGAGCTGTCATTTTTGTGGCATAGAAGGTCGAAACAAACACTGAATAGTCAGGGCCTAGCTTCGAGAGGATGGCCAGTACGAGCTGATCATCTTTATTTTCGATCCCACACTATTTCAGCTGCAAAACTAGTGCTTTGAACTTGGAGAAATATAGCTGCAGGGATTCAAAGCTATTTGGACTCAGAGAAATCAGCTCATTTTTTATTTGATGTTCCCTCATCTCATCTGTATTTCCAAAAAGATCAGAAATATTCTCCCATACTTCATTCGGTGATGTCAATCCATCAAGATGGAAAAGGAGGTCTCTGGAAATACTCAGACACAGGAGACCATCGGCATCATCCCTCCTGTTGTGCCATTTTATCTTCTCTACAGCTGCATTGGGATCTGCTTCTATTGCCATAGTCACCCTGTAGAGGCATTTCGCTCTCAACAGTATCTCCATCTCTGCTTTCCATTCAAAGAAATTGAAGGGAGTCAAGATAGTTTTCTGTGATTGATCGAAAGCTTAGAAAATCTGTCCCGACTGTCAGTAGAAGGCTCCCAGTCACTGATGTTGAACCTGCAAAACAATTTTGGAGGAGAGAAAACAATATACAATGGCTCTGATACCATGTGGAAATTGAACCCAGTGATAGATTAATTTTACTCACAACAATTAACAATTGATCATGCAAAATCACTCACAAAAGAGACTTAAATTGGAACTGAACACTAAACTGTATTAAATCAGTGTACAATATCCAACCCTGTAACATAATAGGTTGCTGAATAAATAACATACATCAGGGATTCTAATGCATGAGGATCAATTCGAATCTAGCATAAAGCAGGCTTACTAAAAATAAGCAAAACCCCCATAGGTGTAAAAAGCTGATCCCAAATCTGTCATGGAGCTCACGAATTAGAAAAATGGCTTAGGCAAGCTAAAGAGTGGTGGAATGGCAGATCATACATGATTTTGCATGGATAAAAGAGTGGAGGATGAAGAGGACAAAAAACTAGTTCACCTCACCTAGTCTAGCTTTTCTACTTGCCTTAAAACACTGAAAAAGCAGGGAATAAAGCAGAAAAAGAAGAAGGGCGCCTAGGAGGCCAGGAATAAAGAAGATTTGATTCCTTGGGATTTCCCATGCACTACATGAGTCAAATAAGGCAAGTTTTACCACTATGGATAGGTAATAGACAACTTGCACAAGGTGGGACACATGAACTAGGCTAATAAGACAGAAATAATTAAATTAATGTCTAAATGGGTAAACTATGGGTTGATTATTCTAACACTTTGCTACAGGTTCCATACTGTGTACAAACCTATGTACCCATTCTTCACAAGGTACATGCTTCCATGCTTCATTACACTACTCCAAATGTTCCTGAGAGCTAGTCTTACCATTAAATATGCTTCGTACCTCCTGAGGTTGATCCATGAATCTCAGGTGAAGAAACTTTTGACAATATCCCCAACTATGAATATACTTTTTATGACCATTCCACCATCTGGCAGCTGTGGCTCTAAATACTGAATCTAGAGTCTCCATTTTCTGTGAGTCTGGTACTTTCTCTGAGAATTGTACAATAAAATATTATGGGTCTGTCAAGCCATCAAAAGTAGGTAAGATTCTTGTCTGTGAGCCAACCCATCTAAGAGACTTGGTAATTCTTGCACATCGATATCCATGTAGCTCATAAAGTCTATTCTGCCAATTCTCTAAGCCTTCGTCTGAGTCAGTCATGCAAGAACTGTCACACTGCCAATCCATTATACCTTCAATAGTAGGGTTAACATAATATTATTCTTTAGCTGTGATGTTGTAAATATGATCCAAAACATCATGATCTTCATATTTGACTAGCTATGTATACCTTTCTTCTTGAGAAGGGTCCAATGGTACTATGACTCTCAAGCATTTTCCTTCAAAAGTCATATGTCTATTCTTAAGGTTTATTACTGCATAATCGTCTATTGCCCATTCAATTCCTAGAAAGGTTGGATAGGGGTTGCTATCATCAATTATTTCAATGACTTCAAAATCTGCTAAGGTACTGACTCCATCAATATCCACTGGTACACTAGGGAATCTTCCCAAGGGCACAATCTTCTGCTGATTGGCTGGTCTCAACTGTATAGGGGACCATTCAAGCGTAGGTTTTCCCATTTGTTCCCATGTCTGCTTAGTTAGGACATTCACTTCTGATCCCAGGTCTAAAATGATATCAGTCATGTCATAATCTCCTACCTGAGCATGCAATCTCATTTCTCTTCCAGTCCTTCTAACTCTATTAACAGTTTTTCCTCTATCAGAGGTTCGCAAGATGCAATAAATTTTTGTAATTCATTCCAAGCATTCTTATTCCTTAATAGCTTCATACAACTCTGTAAAAATGATGTTAGTGTACTTAGTTGATCCAGCGAAGCTTCTTGGAATTGTAACTGTTGTTGATGCTGTTGCGTAGTTGCTACTGATGTTCTCGGATCAGCAAATTCTTTTTTAGCTTCCATAAATGTTCCTTTTTCTCTTCCAACATCGAAGGCTGGAATTTTCTCTGGGGTCTTGTGGACCCAATCCTCTTCAGGTTGTTTCCCCTTATTCGGTAGCTGCGTCATAGCTCCACTCCTTGTAACAATGTTAAGGGCTGGGACAGGTCTTTTCTCTACAGCAATCATATGAACATTCTGAGTAGGAGAGCCATTTCTTTCTTGTATCTTGGCTATCAATTGTGGGCATTGCTCAATCACATGATCGACTGCTCTGTAATATCGACATGTCGTAGTTGGGTTCTGACAGTCTCTAGCTAGATGTACTGCCTGATTACAGTTATAGCAAATAACCTAGCCTCGACCTCTTCCAGGCATACCACCATGACCTCAACCTCTGAAATTACCTCGACCTGATGTACTACCATGGTAGCCATATCCATCATCTCCTTTTGCATCAGGTTGTACCCTATAAGCATCATAATTTCGCTCTCTCATGAGGTCAAAGCTGCGACATTCGTCTTCGTTGTGTCCAACTGACTTACAGAACTTGCAGTAGGGATTCTTAGGTACTTGAACATATCTCTGCAGTAGATAGAAATCTTCAGGTCGATACTGGCCAGTTGTTCGACAGATCTCACAATATAGGACATTAGGGTTAAACAGCTTCGGTGCACCAGTATTCAAATAATTCCTTAATGTAGGACACTATTATTTGTTATGACCTTATGTCTTACATCATGTACACCAAACCTCTTCTCGAATAGATTTCCCTTTTTTCATGTCGCGAAGCTCCAAAGCCATTTCTGCCAACTGTGCCTGTATTTGGGCTATTCCAGAATTGTCTCCAACAGGAGTTGTTTCAAGTTTCATGGAAATTTCCAATGCCTCTTGCTGATCAGCAACCTTCTGTTGCATAAGTGGAGTCCTAATATGAGGAAATAGTGCTGCAATGAACCATTCTTTAGGCTGTTCCGGTCTAATAGTAAAACTAACTTGATCCAACAGAACCTTGAACCTCTTATCAAAGTCTTAAACTGATTCACCTCGCTTCAGCTGAATTTCTTTCAGTTCAGTTATACATTGTGACTCTGATTTAGTCTTCTTGAATTCTTTGATCATTGATTTTTTAATATCAGCCAAGATATAGTTCTGAGTACTAGAAAACTTCATTAACCAGGTCAAATATTGGTCTCTGAAAGAGGTGACCAGCTGCGCTCTTCTTGTATTTTGATCCATAATATTCTTAGCAGTCCAAACAGCTTTCCATAAGAACCAAAACTGCTCTAGATCCTATGATCCAGTTCCTTTAAAGACTGGGAGCTTGATATCATCATTCACATGGGCCATGTTGGATCGAGGGGGGGGAGGAGGGGGAAGACTGGTAACAAGAGGAAGGGAACTTTCTGAGGTAGACTAACCTACAACAGGACTACTCAGGCTAGGGTTACTTTCAGACTGTGAAGGGTTCTCAGGGATAACAGATCTTCGTTGCGGGGTGATAGGAGGGTTTTTAACAAAAGGGGTTTCTTCATATTCAGATTCTTCTGGACTTAATGGGGTATAATCGGTATTCTAGCCTAGGGTATAGGATCCAAGATTTCTCTTGTATCTTTTACCGTTGCGAAGAAAACCACTTTGCTCGTCGAAGTCACTTTCGCTTCCAAACATAGGTTAGTAGCAATAAATCTAGCAATCTGATTTGATAAGCAATATTCATTTCTTAGCCAAGAGCATTTTAATTTTCAGATTTAATGAATTCAGGTACTTACCCCTTGGTCCTTTGAAAAATTGTCTTTCTACTTCGCTGAAATAATTATGTGTATCGATGGCGAACTCCGTCACAAATGTATCAAGGGTTCACGTTGTCCAGAAGTCAATAGCTCTTGATACTGCGTTGTTCGTACTTTTCAACAGCGTAATTCTTTTTGGGGTCCAGTCAGGAGACTGATCCTCTTTGAAGTTTGTCTTTCTTTCTGTCAACCTAGATAACCACTTGTGCAATTCTATGTGGATACTAGCAAAGAAAATTTCATAAATATCAGTAAAAACATACCTTTGCAAGAAATCGTCTGAGCTACGACAAGGATCTTTATTTTCTTGTTCAGCAAATTTCAGATAAGTATCTTCAATCCAGTCACTGATTTCTTTTACTGAGGGCCTCCAAAACATATCCCTCCAGGTACGACGTAGATCCCTCTTGAAGCAGATACTGGTTCAACTGGAAACGGAACCAATTTGTTGGGCTTAGGACAGACCTAGGTTCTTATCCTTTTATCTTCACACCAACAAACCGACCCACAGTGTTGGCCCTTTCGGAAACAACCTACGAACAGGTTGCAGTATCACCCGAAACAGCTATGGGGTGCCGTAGAATCAGGTTTCTGCAGGAAAAAGAGGGATATTATTGTACCTTTAGCCTTAACAAAGAATGATTATGTAATATAGAGCTTCGACATTCACTTAAATAGCTTCACAATTTAGATAAAAAGACATTTTCTTGCTTAACCCTTAACTGGGAATTCACAGCGAAGTTAGTACTTATCAATATATCTTACTTATCATTCACCTACTTATCAAATGCATAAAACATAACATAAACAAAATAACAAGAACCACCACAACACAAGATATACGTGGTTCACCCCCAGTGTAGGGTCTACGTCCACAGAACTGCGTTTATATTCAACTCTTTACAAACACACAGTTCTGATCTGTGCACTCAGCTGCAGATCTCTTCAACAACCCAAAACTGCGCACTTAGCTCCATAACCTTTCTTCAAAACCCTCTGCGCACTCAGCTACAGAGGTCATCCATGCACTCAGCTGGGACTTGACCTTAAACCCTAAAATAGACCTTAACTTCTTCACATCAAATCATCATACATAAAAAGCCTCTTGACTCCTTTACATAAGTGCCTATTTATACAAGTGCACTATTACAATACCATGGTCTTAAACCATGGGTTATTTACAAAAAGAGGGGCTTCGACCCAACCCCGAAGCCCCTAAGACTATTTTGGACCGCAACTCCGCTTACAAGCTTCGCACCAAAACCGTGAAGTTGCCAAAAATAAGGACCTTCAAGGTCCGAGCCCCAACATGGAAATAAACCAAAGAGCATATACGAATGGATGCTTGAACTATGAAGGATTACCTACCGATGGGTGCTCGCACCTCTATGTTGGTGACATAGGGATCACTTATAAAAGTATTGCTGCAAGCCAAACTTTAAATAAACATGAAAATTAAGACCTTGTAGCAGTTGAAGAAGAAATAAGATCAACTTCCCCATCACCACTTGAGCTTCATGAAGTTCTTCCAAGCAAGAAGGAAGAAGATGAGGAGGTTCATTTGCAAGAGACTCGTTTTCTTGAAGGGTCCTTACAAATGAATGAAAAGAAGATCCAAGAGTCCCTTATAATACTCCATGACACTCAATAATTAGTGTCAAATTCTCGTTCGACAGCTACTTCATTGGAGGAAACATCCTTCCTTGAAGACATGGAGAAGATTCAAAGAGCAATGTGCCACATCAAAGGTAATTTTATGTATTTTCTTTTTGATAGAAATCATGTGTTTGAGCTTAATGAATTGTTACATGCCATCATACTTGAAAAATAATGAGAATAATAATAAGCTCACAATTCAAAATGAGAAACTTCTTGAAAAGTTGCAAGATACTTGTTTTTCCTCCTATGTTTCAGATTTTCAAATGGTAGATTGTTCGGAGGATTCTCATGACATGGTGGATCATGAGAAATGTGGAAATTTGAATGTGCTTGATGTGTTTGAAGATGATATTGAAGATATCCAAACACTTGATGTGGTGGAAGAGGAACTTGAATTGTCTCTTGATGAAGGTTATGCAATTTTTAAAGAAGAGCATGATTCCTCTACATTGGAACCAATCTATGACATAGTTTTCACACTTTTGAAGGAGTTGCATTATACTACCCATATGGATCCTTCCCATGATGAAACTTTTGCACTTTTTTATCATTTGGGTGAGTTAGTTCATTCTCCTACATCCTACAATTCCATGTTTTGCAGCATTAGTCTCAATGAAGTATGGGTATAAGGGTTCTTTTTTATGGTGCCACATGAGGAGTATGGAACTCCTAGATTTACATTTTATGATGACATGGTTGGATCACATTCTTATTTACATTTGAGTCACTTGAAGACTCGTGGTTTCTCTTGCTCAACACTTGGTTCATTTGATGTTGGAGGAAATTCATCCAACACTGGGGTGAATAGATTTATGAGAGGATAGCTAGGTAAATGGGAGGATTACTTACACTTGGTATAGTTTACTTATAATAATCACTACCAAGCCTCAGCAAGATACAGCCCATTTGAAATTTTGTAAGGAAGAAAGTGAAATACCCCCATCTCATGTAGTAACCCAGTTGATAGGTTAGTACTAGGGCCTGAACTATTAAAAGAGATGGTGTTAATTGTAAAGCAGGTGCAAGGTAATTTGAAGGTTGCACAAGACAGACAGAATAGTCAAGCAGATCTTAAATGAACTCAGAAAGAGTTCCAAGTGGGTGAACATGTTTTTATAAAGGTAAGGCCTAAAAAGATTTCTTTGAAGTTAGGAAGTTGTGCTAAGTTGGCACCCTGATATTGTGGTCATTTCGAAATACTGTCCAGAATGGGACAGGTGTCATATCAACTGGCTTTACCGCCAAATTTAAAGGTTCATAATGTGTTTCATATTTTCATTTTACAAATATATGTACATGATGCTACTCATGTTATAAATTGGAATGATGTGCAGGCGGAACCCGAAGGAGATTTTCTGGTGGAATCGGATTGTATCCTCGACAAGAGGGATATTTGATGTATATTGTGTCTTCCATCCCACAATAGCAATTTCTGAAGTCTGCACAAGAATTTTTTTTAAAAATGGTCAATCTCTTTCTTAAAAAAGAAATTGTTACAGTAAAGAATTTTCTAGACAATTACAGAAAGGGTTAAAAAGAATTTACCTGAAGAGATTTTGTCCTCGGCCACGCAGTGATTTTGTTGGCACAGTATCTTTGGCCAAGGAAACCTCATACCCTAGCAACTAGGTAGGAGAAACACAAGCTAAAACCTCGACAAGAATGATAAATTAAACAGCAAAGGCCATGATGAAACCAAAGCTCCCTACGGTAAACGATTTCCACAAGGTAAGCCGTGAATTTTATAACCAGATACCACACTGCAATCACACAGAGGTTTCAGCCTGGCCGATACACGGGTTAAGTCACCCATAGGGACAAAATGATGGCATCAAAGGCCATGAGGCCATGATCTTGACGGCGTTTCTCATAGCAGCAGCTATGGTAAAAAATGAAATATTTTAGGGTTTTTAACATTTATGTAGTAGGGCTTCCCAACACCAAAACCCCATCCAATAATCGATGACCACGTGGTTTCCACTTTGACTTGATGTTGTGGGTGTTGCTCTATAGTTTGAGAGCTTGGGTGAAGACTGCAAAAAGGCTATTCATAACCTTTGTCAGTACTTTGGTTAAAAGCATATAAGTATAGATATGCTTTAGCACTATTTTGGGTAAGGGTATTATAGTTTATTTTTTCATAAATAGGGTTATAAGTTTACAAAAACATCTTGTAGTGAATATTAAGTCATGCAAAGGATTTGGTTTGTTTTTTTCATTAGGTAATGAACTTTCCATCCATTAAAACAAAGCATTAATACTACACGTATAACCATTTAATGTTTTCTTTTTGCACTTTCACATGATAATTACCTAGGCAGTTAGTGAAACTATACTCTGCATGAAATCGTTAGTTCCATACTTATAAAGGTCATTTCTTGTATACCTTATGACAACGCCTAGACTTGGGTGTTACCTGCTTATGTAACATTAGAATGTATGTTGATACAAGAATATATAAATTTCCTTGGTAACAAGTAACAATGTATTGCAAGCATTAGTTTGCAAAATTTATCATTCTCTAGAGTTGCATGTAGGATTTGGTTTTAATATAACAACAAAAGGATAAACATAGGATGTACAAGTTATATCCAAAGTTAGGTAGAAAGCATATATTTCTAGTTTTGCTTAGGTTTCCAAGTACTTATGCTTATAAATAAATAAATAAGAATAAAATATACAGGCAAACATTATGTCCTTAAACCAAGAACAAGAAGGTTAACAACTTAGACCTCAAACGTTGCGTAACAGCTTAACAATTTCAATATTTGGAAAAGATACAGGTTTGACGATACCTTATTTTTCTCAAAGTTGTAAACTAAACAAATATTCTAGCATTTTACTTTTGCTAGTTGAGATAATTAATCTCGATCCTGAAAATGGGATACAAAATGTCTTACCTGTAAATAGACCTGTACAAGAATCATCATTTCACTACATTAGCTTCAAATCTAAGTAAGCCTCGGGCATGAACTAAACAGGAAACAAACTTTAGTACATAGTGAACAAACAGTTGTTTTAAACTCATACTACTTCAGATCCTTACTTACTAAATCAGTCTTTCAACAATTAATTTTGAATGCAGATAATGAAGAATGCAATTATTGAAATTAATAAATGAATTTTTTTAGAATCTAGAATAGACCTTAGTATGATAACTGTTAGCAGTTAAGCGACTCTCTTAAGCGATGATTTTAGACATTAATTGTTGCAAGAAAAAATTTTAATTTTTATGAAATTTTGGAGTATTACATGTGGTATTAGAGCACACATTCAAACACTAGGCCTGAATACAGCTCAACCTACATAGACAAACAGTAAATAAAATGCATGCATAACTGATTTATTATTTTTCTTTTGAAATGTTGTTACCAAAAAAAAATTCTGAGCTAGAACTGCAGGCATGGAAAGACTCGAGGAATATGCAGATGAAGAGTCCCCATCAAATGAACAAATTAATTCTAGAAGAGAACTGGTTAAGGAAGAAATAACTAATCATTCTTCAGAGTTATTACAAACTATTAAAGAATTAAGAACTAAAATGGGAACAGTTAAAAAGGAGAATAAAATAATTCTCAGAGCTCAAGAGGAGTTGAACCAGATACTGATGGAAAAATTTCAGAGACTAGGTGGAGGAGACTAGGTGGAGAGAAAATAGACAAGTGGAAGCATCCTCAAACACTTCCTATGTTGCAGGTGGAAACCTCCCTACATTTGGGGTCATGATCTCCCAAGAAAGTGGGATCATAACAGGTGGCTCAATTAATGACAACTAACCCAAAAAGACCTAGGCAATCTTAACAAAAGTACCCATTGAAGAGAGCTGAGGCTGCTCATTCCAGGAGAAGGATCATTCAGGTGAATGCACTTCAACAAATTCATTTGGAAGGGAATTTTTGAGGAAGTTATTGGAGGGGTAAAATGCAGGAAAGAGATCCAGTACAGCTTTGTAGCTGAAAGATCTTGCTGTAGTGTGTAGAGTTGGTATTGAGTCTTGGACTAGTACTTTGTTGATTGCTCCACCTAGTTCCAGCCAAGGAGACTAGAATAGGATCGGGGGTCCTGAGAAGTCGTTGTTTGAGCGCTCTCCAGGAGTTGGTAGGGAGGAACGGCCTCCCATTGCTGTTGTCATCCAGCTTTAAAAACGGGTTCCATTATCTTTTAATTTATGTGTTAAATTTTATATCTGTGTGAACAAGTAATGAATGATTATATGTTATGATGTGAACTGTTAAGTTTGAAATTTCTTAGTTGTTTTTATGTTGAATCTGTTCTTTGATGAAAGATAAATCCTACCTGTGTTTTTCCCCATCTAAAGTAATCCAGATCATACTCTAGCACAGGTATTGTGTTTAAATGAATGAAGTATGATAGGAATAGGAAATGAATAAAGTACTTATGTTTATTTTCATAGTATTGGAATGATGTCTTCCAATAGATAGTTGTTTTCCAAAAAAAAAAAAAAAATTATATGTTTTGTAGAGTTGTTGTTAGAACTAGACTGTATATTTAGAATATCAGAAAAGAAACAGAATCATATTATTTTACTAACAATAGTATGTTCAAGTATGTAAATTCATTCTTCTACACGCTACCTACTTCTATAAACTACACATCTATACAGAATAGAAGAAATAGAATTGTTAGTTGAATGTTTATTATTTATGTTAAGTAAAAATGTAAATATAAATCTGTTGGTTTATTTCTTTCTAATAGTATTAACTAATTTACCCACAACTATCTGAACTCTAAATAAGAATTAAAATAATAAATAGAAAGCAGTAACCTAAGCATAAAGTATTATTAGTAAAGTACTGTCCTTACACACTTATAGACAAAATAGATGTAAGGAGTATTGACAGGATGAAAGTCTTCATTTTCATTCACCAAGTATACAAAATAATCTTATCAAATAAATTAAACTATTATAGACTGTTCATGGTCTTATTTAATAATATATAAATACCAACATAAACTCAAGAGAATACATTGTTCATAGATAATAATGTTATTAATACAAATAATATTATTATTATCGATAAAATAGTATTGTTTATAAATTAATAATTCTTTTAAACAAACTAAAGAAAACCTTGTGACAGTAATAGAATTAATAAAACAACAATACAGAAATTATTACTTAATAAAAGTTAGATGGAATAAACCATAGCTCATAATCTGAGCATAATCTATCTGTATTTCTATATACTTTAGTAACCTAGATTAAACATAATTTAGTTCTTTTAAACAATTAAAGAACCAACTAGAAATTTTATACACAGAAATGAAATACATTACTGATCAAGATGTACAAAATGTATTTATGAAAGAAACTATACTTTTTCTTTTACTAACAGCATGTATCGATAGAAATAAATGTCAGGGTTAAAACCCTTTAAATTATTACATTTACAAGTACTAAAACATTAAGGTAATAAACCAAATTTATATAAATTATGTCACCATTAATAACCAGGATATTATAATTTACTCACAGTCCTTTAAGGACAAATAGAAAAAAAGTAATTATTATAAATTCGAATAATCCATTTCAAATAAGGGTTTCCACAGGAAAAACCATAGATCATAACTCAAGTAAAAACAAGCAAGAATTAAATTACGGCTGTAAGTATCAGCCTTAAATTTTAATTATAAACCCTTACAGAGTATGTAAACAAAGTACAAAAAGCTTGGCTAACTGTCAAGAAGGGTAAAAACCCTGATAGAGCTTAATATAAAACATTTGTTAAACCAAATGAGTTTACTGACAACACTGTCATTACTTAAACCATTAATTTAACCAGGTCGTAAAGCCAAACTTCAACTAAATAAATTGCTCAATTAAACCGAGTCTACCCATCGACTAGCGAGGGTTTGATACTGAGTGTTACAACAAATGACCTGTAAAAATAGAAAATATAACTCATGGCGAGTCAAGGGAGGGTTTTCCCAAACCCTGGGTGATACCATTGACCACCCCGAAACAAGTAGGGTGAAAACCCATCAGATGGACCACGGGGCTTACTCGGAACAAACCACGAGCCATGACAATAGTTGGTTGACTGCCCATTGACTCCACCATGAAATTTTACAGCAGAGACAACCTGCAAGAAGTGTGGAAGAGCACTGTCAGCAAAACAAATACTTATTAAACATTTATAACAGTATATATATACTTGCAACAAGAAAAATATTTCTAAGATTATTAATTCACCTGTTAATGGACGACAACGAACAGCCTTAACAAATCACTGTCACCTACAGGCTTGCATTATAAAACTCAACAGCCTACAAGTGTAACTCCCACGCAATGGCGAGCCACAAACAGTAAATTGTAACATAAGTAGACACTAAGCCACGAAGATAGTGAATGGGAGATTACACAAATAGTGAGCCAAAGCTAACGAAAATATCCACAAGTTACAGAGTGAGAACCCAGCCATGGAGAAGGGTATTCAAATTCACACACACTAGTGACAAGTGCAGCACTGAGTCAAGACACCAGGCAACCGGAGCAAGGAGAAATGACGGCCGCCATGGAAGCCAAGCAGAGCAACCCTAAGCCAGCGCAAACTACGGGGAAGAATGATAAGGATTAGGTTTACAATATTGTTTTATATCTCCCACACATGGTCAAGAGATGACCATGTGGTCACATAAAAATCTAACATGCAGTGGATCGTAGACTATAGTGCCTGCATAAAATCAAGAACCAATTATTAAATCATTGGAAACGAGGTATAAACTATGATATCAACCCAATAATGTTTCCATACAATTCATTAATTCTATGAGTCTTATCATATGCTAATGTAGTGACAAGGATATCAACGTTATAGTTACGTTGACCTTCCAAGGATTGTCACTTATAAACCTTAGTTAAAGCCTGAAAATCAATCATGCATAAGACTCATTCCATTATAAACCTTATGTTATTATATTACAACGTTGCAATTGCGGTTTACATGGTTACATTGACCTAGCTTATAGCGTCACTCTTAAATCTTAGTTAAAAGCCCGATTTTGTTTATACATTAAACTCTTTTCACTATTAACATTATAGTATCATATTATAACATCACAATAACGATATCAATGGTTGCATATCCTTTCTTTAAATGTTGATTTTATTATAAGATAGAAATTAATTAATTCATGTCTTATTCATAGATAGAGATCAATGTTTTAGGTCTTTATTATAGATAGGAGATTAAAATTTTTATGGGAGAGCTTATGCTACTTACCCATCAACCATAGTATTCTTTTGTACAAAAATTTTAGTTTATACATAGTAATCTCTCGTAATAACAACGTTACAAGTTATAGTTTTATAAAGGGCATGATGTAATAGTTGGGAGGTTTATAAACTTTAATTTAAATAGGTTTATAATCATAAAATAACTAAAGACTGAACCTATATCAAATAAATGGATTATGCATGTCTATAAAACTTATATGAACTAATAACTCAATTGGTAACAGCACTTGAAGTGGACAAAAACTTATTGTATGAACACTATTATGAAATTCTGTTACAAAATTCATAGCGACAATATTTCGATGGATAGTGGTTACGACTCAAGCTGGAAGTTACTAAAGATTCACCAGATCAATTGGGTAGTAAAGTAGTTATAGAACTAAAGAACATAACTAGAATAGGAATGATCCTATTAAATCCAAGATTACTAGAACCATAGGGTTCGACTCGAAAGTAAAAAATAGGCAAACTATGATCTCATGTAGGAAGGAATTATGGTTTTCAGTTTGCTCAATCAAATTTACACTGTCCAAAGGATATCAGGCTGTAAGTTTCCTTGCAGAAACGAAATGTGGGACAGTCATTTCCCAGATAAGAAAATGTATTGTTATATAAATACTAACAAAAAAAATCATTATATCATTGCAAATTAAAAATACCAAAGCAAAAATACTTTGCAACTGAGATTCTAATGTTTAAAGTCGCAAACATATATTACTATCGTTACTTACTTCTGGACATGACTGCTAGAAAAACTGAAGGAAGCCAAATGGTTTTACCTTACAAAAGTTGTTTAGAGTTTGGCAGCTTAATTTACTAAGCTTTTAAATTGCAATTAAAATACTGCTGACACTTTAAAGAACTTTTATTACGTACTTGTGTAATCATACCTGTAAACCTGTAAGAACCAGTATTCATCTGCGTTAGCACGATTGGTAAGTAAGCCCCGGATTTAAAAGTAGATTTCAGCTACTTGACATGAAAAGACTCATCAGTAAACTAAAGTAAAACAGCACGCAAGAAGACTTTATTCTTGTTACAAAAATGAACTATTAAGTTATTATAATTAAGATTTAGTAAAACTAATTACTTGACTGTTTCTTTTATTTGCAAACCGTTAGCTGTTAGTAGACCGCAGGGTTTAGCATTTATTGTTATCTCAAAATTTTAATTTTTTGTGAAAAATTGGGGTTTTGACATGTGGTATCAGAGCACAAGGTTCAAACAATAGGCCTTGATGAAGCCGAACTAGCTTTCAAAAAACAGTAAATTAAATTATTATGCTGACATATTTTGTTTTTAAATACTATTTAACAAATAATTGTTTTTCTGAAGTTTAACAGACAGGTATGGAAAGGCTGGAAGAGTATGCAAACGAGGAGTCTTCAGTTACTGAAACAGGAAATTTACCAAGAGATCTTATACCAGAGGATTTAACTACCAATTCCTCAGCATTGTTACAAACTGTAAAAGACTTAAAAACTGAAATGGAGTCTGTAAAGCGAGAGAATGAAAGGATTCTGAGGGCTCAAGAAGAGTTGAATCATATCCTAATTGAAAAGTTTCAAACTGAGGGTAGGGGTAGAAGGTCAGAATCCGAAGATGCCAGTCATCAATGAAAATCTAAAAAGATAAAGCATACAAAAACTGAAAGTAGTTCGTCTTCTGAAGTGTTTGGTGAACAACAAAATTACCATACTACTAGTGACAGTGGTGATGATAATCTGTACACCAAAAAGAGGAAATACAAACCTTGTGAGGAGATTTCTGGGGAATTCAAAAAGATAAAACCACCAACTTTTAATGGAGAGACTGAGAAGGGAGAGGAAGCTGAATCTTGGTTATCTGGGATGAAGAAGTACTTCCAAATATATAATTATTCTACCCAGTTAAAGGCTAGAATGGCTATATATAACCTCTCAGGAAAGGCTGACATTTGGTCGCAGGATTTGAAGAGAGTTAAGGGTATAAAAGAGAAGGAAGTTAACTAGAGTACCTTTAAGAGGTATTTCAAAAAGAAATTCCTATCTGACCAGTATTATGAGGAGAGAGCCAAAGAGTTGTATGAACTGAAGTTAGGTTCAATCACAATGAAGGATCTGAACAGCAAGTTCTTAAGTCTACTTAGGTATGTACCATACCTTGTAGATGAGAAACCAAAGGTACATCGATTCCATAGCTGTCTACCGTATCATATTAAAGATAGAATTGAATATGATAACCCAAAGACCTTGGAGGAAGCTATGAGAAAGGCTAACTTTTGTTTTGAGCAGAATCAGAAGAAAGAAAGCATGGCCAACTAGAAGGCTAAGAAAAATAATAACCAGTTTGAATCAAAGAAGAAGGATTTTGTGCCTAACATAAATTTTAAGAACAATAAGGCAAAAAACTCTTCTAATAACAAGAATTTCCAAGGAAATAGGAACAATACACCCAACCATCAGAATAATTCTAAAGGTAAGGGAACTGCAAATAATCATGGAAACTTTACCAAGAATTTTGAGCATTAAGAGCCTGTCAAGTGCTGGGAATGTAATGGCCCACTCTATGCTTCATTATCTCCAAACCAAAAGAAGATTGTTAGCAATATTCATACTGTACAGGAGGATATGACCATCGGGGAACTAGCAAGGAGCATGCCTAGAATCAACGCAGCCTTGGAGAATCGACAAGTTGAATATCAGACTTCCATGGTGGAAGTAGAAGGTATGATAAATCAGACCCCTGTAACTATTTTGAATGATCCAGGAGCTAGTCTCAGTTATATTGCACCTCATATAGTAGAAAAATGTAAGTTATCTGTTGATAAGTTTGAGAATTCATGGTCAATTCAGTTAGCCACTCGTGCTAAAAGAAAAGTAACTTGTTTTGTGAAAGAATGTGCATTAGTTATGGATAAATTTGAAACTGTTGTTAAACTTAATGTTTTGCCACTTGGCTCTTATGATTTGTTGATTGGTATGGACTGGTTAGAACAACATAGAGTAATTCTAAACTGTTATGATAAAACTTTTACATGCTTAAACAGTGATGAAAAAATAGTAAGTGTTATAGGTATTCCTAGAAAACTACTGTAAGGCAGATTTCTGCTTTACAACTTAAAAGGGATGTTAGAAAGGGATGTAAAGCTTAGGCAGTAACAATTACTGATGAGAAAAGTAAAATTAAAACAGATAAGTTAAAAGTGGAAGACATCCTAGTCTTTAAAGAATATGTTGATGTATTCCCAGAAGAAATTCGGTGATTACCTCCGAAAAGGGAATTGGATTTCACCATTGAGCTGGTACCGAGTGCAGTACCTAGCTCAAAGGCCCCTTATCAAATGAACATATTGGAACTTAATGAATTAAAATCGCAATTAAAAGAGTTAATTGATAAAAATTATATTTGACCAAGTGTGTCTCCCTGGGGGGCACTTGTCATCTTCGTCAAGAAGAAGGACGGAACTATGCGACTTTGCATAGATTACCGTCAGTTAAACAAGATGACTATTAAAAATCGATATCCGTTGCCCCACATAGATGATCTGTTTGATCAACTACGTAGAACCACGGTGTTTTCGAAAATATATTTAAGGTTTGGATATCATCAAGTGAGGATTAAAGAAGAAGACATCTTCAACACATCATTTAGAACAAGATATGGTCATTACGAATTTGTCGTAATGCCATTCAGGCTTACTAATGCCCTAGCTGTCTTCATGTGTTTAATGAACAATATAATGCATAAGTATTTAGATAAGTTTGTGGTCGTGTTTATTGACGACATTCTATTCTATTCAAAAACTGAAGAAGAACATAAATAACATCTAAAAATTGTTTTGAAAGAGTCGCGAGAACATCAACTCTTCGCAAAGTTTAGTAAGTGTGATTTCTTCAAGGATAAGATTCAGTATTTAGGTCACGTAGTGACCAAGGAAGGAATTTCCGTAGATCCTGAAAAGATACGGGCAATCGAAGATTGGCCAGTTCCTAAGGATGTGATGGATGTTAGATCTTTCATGGGCATTACTGGTTATTACCGAAGGTTCATTGAAGGCTTTTCAAGGATAGAAAATCCGATAACTTCCTTGCAGAAGAAAGGAAAGAAGTTTGACTGGAATCAAAAATGTGAAGAAATCTTTAAAAAATTAAAAACTTTATTAACCAGCGCACCTATTTTAAGAATAGCAGATCCTAATAAAGAATTTGTAGTTTGCATTGATGCCTGTAATGATGGCTTAGGAGGTGTTCTGACTCAAGAAGGGCATGTTACTGCCTATGAGTCTAGAAAACTAAAAGTTCATGAAAAGAATTATGCAACATATGATCTGGAATTAGTAGTTATAATACACGCCTTAAAGATGTGGCGATATCACCTAATTGGCAGAAAATTTGTTTTAATGAATGATAATAAAGGATTGAAGTATCTTTTAGATCAGCCTAATTTAAATGCCAGACAATCTAGGTGGTTAGCTTTCTTAAGCGAGTATGATTTTGAAATTCAACATATAAAAGGTAAAGAAAATAAAGTTGTTGATGCATTAAGTAGGAACGCAAGGCTGAATTTTGTAGCAGAAATCAACACTTATGTTTCAGACTTAGATGAACAGCTTAAAGAATGAATAAAACAAGATGAAATTTACCAGAATTTGCAAGCTAAAACTAAAGAAAATCCAACAAAAAACTTAATAAAAGGTTACAGTTTAAATGAAAAAGAATTTCTACTATATAAAGATAAAGTGTATGTACCTAACGCACCTAAAGGCAAGCTGTTAATTCTGAATGAAATTCATAAAACACCATATTCAGGTCATCCAGGTTATCAAAAGACTATAACCATGTTAAGAAAAGAGTGTTTCTGGCCAAATATGAAAACTGTGGTAGCTGAATATATTGCAAGGTGTATAGAATGTCAACAGGTAAAAACAGAACACCAACACCCAGCTGGTTTGCTACAGCCTTTACCTATCCCTAGCTAGAAATGGGAGGTGATTATTCTAGATTTTATTATTGGACTACCTAGAAATCAAAATCAGAATGATTCTATCATGGTAGTAGTTGATAAGTTAAGCAAAGCAGCTCATTTTATACCTGTTAAAACTAATTACAAAGCTGCCAACATAGCTGATATTTTTCTAAAGCAGATTTTCTGATTACATGGAGTACCAAAAGTTATAATCTTAGACAGAGATCCCAAATTTACAGGAAACTTTTGGAAGTCTTTGTTTAAAGGGTTAAACACCACATTAAATTTCAGTACTTCTTTCCATCCTCAAACAGATGGACAAACTGAAAGGGTAAACCAGGTACTGGAAGATTTATTGGGAATGTATGTGAAATACTAGCCTACTAAATGGGAGGACTATTTACATCTGGTAGAATTTGATTATAATAATAATTATCAGACATTAGCTAGATTTAGTCCGTTTGAAATTTTGTATGGACGGAAATGTAATACTCTTATCTCTTGGAGTAATCCAGTAGATAGATATGGACGGAATTGTAATACTCCTATACTCAGAGTTGGTTGAGATGTTGATTTTAATGGTTGGTGAAATGTTCACCATGTTCCCTTCTTCGAAGGCATCGGGTGCTGGGATTGGGTTCTTGAACCAATCAACATTCCCATGGCTGAAATATTTGCTCTCCACGGAAAATTGGTCGGACTGCGACACAAGCTCTTCTGGGAGGAAGAACGAGCGATGGTGCATGTCGTCCCATGGGTATTATGGGGTGGTCAGAGCTTCAAGTATCTCCTCATTGTTGTTGAAGCAACGAAGTGACAGGTCTGATGGACCATCGTTGGAGATGGGGATGAGTTGGTCAGGCGAACTAGACATCATGTAAATGGACATAGTGTCAGACGAAGGTGGTGGTGGGTGAACCTCTTCAATCAAAGTGATCTCAGACTCAAGGGAATGGTGATGGAGGTTAGCGAGAGCCATTCGAAATTTGGGCAGGTCTTGGCAATGGTGGGAGTAATGTCCATACAAGCCGCAAAGGGTGCAAGCATGGTTTGTCCTCAATTCCTTGTTCTTGACTAGTGGCGTGGTTGGGAGTTCAACCACGAGGATGTTTTCATTTGTATCCATGGCATCCAGATGTGCATGGATCACTAGGATTTCAGGGTAGTTCTGAGTTGGATGGCCCGGTTGTTCACAGACGGCACAAGGTGGGACTTGTCATGGTTTTGCATTGGCTTTGATGTATTTTCCCCTAGCTCTTTTGGGTTGGGGTGGTGCAGGTGTGGGTTCGACGGTTGGCTGATGTGGACTGGGTGGGGGCTGAGACTCAACTGTAATAGGTTGCACCGGGGTTAAAACAACCTAGCGCATTGCTGGTTGAGCTGGTGGATCAAGATACCACACTAGGATCCCCAACGTAAAGTTGGGTAGGCTTAAGGTGGCTATGACCGGCTTGCTCATGACACCAGGTGGGGGAAAGAGGAAGGGAATTGTATGGACTGGAGATGAGCCCATATCACTCCCAGTGGGTTGCATGTGGGGATGAGGTTGTAGTAGCGGCTGCGCGTAATGTCGCTGCTTTGGGTGATGTTGTGGCTGTTGTTGGCGTTGCGGCTGCGAATGATGATGTGGCTGTGGTTGGGGCTGCGGCTATGGTTGTTGTTTGGGTGCAACAGTGCTTGATGAGACCATGCACAAGTCTGCAGTTTTCTTTTGTGTCGGTGGTGGTGACACCAATGGGAAAGGAACCTTCATGATGGGATCGGCAAACAACCCAGGGCCCACATTCAACGGTGGGGAGGCTGGTGTGTTTTGAACCATAGTGTTTGTTACAGGTATGATGTTAGCGTGTGCAGTTGCCCCTTGCGGCTCAATGGTGGTGATGGTAGGGATAATTTTGGTAGGCGTTGTTAACCCTTGCGGATCATGGTAGGTGAGCTGGTCAACTGTCACAATCTTCCCTTCGTGGGGGAACATCATGAGGCGGAAGACAGTTGATGCGACGGCTCGCATGGCGTACATGTAACTCCTCCCAAGGAGGAGGTTGTAGTTTAGTTGAGCGTTGATGACTTCGATGTTGATCAAGACTATCTTCCCGGATAACGTGATGGGGACATGGGGGAGGATTCCTTGGGCTTTAGTGGGGTGTCCACCATAATCCCACAGAGTCGTGGAGGACGGTTGCAAAATTGGTGATCCAAGCTTCTTCCAAACTAAGGTAGACATGACGCATGTGGATTCCCCCTCGTCCTCTATGCATTGGTGCACAACCAAGTTCCGGATGGACATCGGAATTTGGAAGGCGATAGTGGAGGGCATGCGCGGCTCTCTGTTCTCTGTATCAAAGGTGATCAGTTTGGAGTCAGAGGGGTCTACTGCCCCTAGAGTGTCTAGTAGGGATTTCCATTGTGTTGGGCACGTTTTAAGTACCTCAAGAGAGGACATGGCGGTTGGCATTTGGGCCAAATCATCCACAATTATATAGCTAACTGCAACTCTAGTTGTGGAATTATTGGTGATTCTGCGTATGGGGGGGCATGGGAATGGGAGTAACTAGAGAGGTAGGTTGGTTGTCTTAGACGTGGATGTTGCTGATGAGTTGGCAGGTTCGGTCGTGGTACCGTATTGATTTTGTCTAGTCTGTAAGTCGACCTCCTCAGTGGTCATGGTCATCAGGTGGTGAACACTTGTTTCAGCCCTAGGCGGCGCCCCCAAAGCGTTGGAATTCGCCTAGGGAGGGGGAGCGGTTTCCACCAATCCTTGGACTGGTAGTTGGTTTTGAAGCACCATGGGAGGAGGTCCTTGTGGTGCTTGGTTGGGTTGGGCTTGAGTGGGGGCATTGATGGCCTATTGGGACTCATTTTGAATGGCCTGTTTAGCACGAACCATGAGGGGACACTCAAACATGTAATTCCCATAGACATCACAGAGTGTACATGGTTGGTTTATGCACAACGGTGCATTGCGTCTTGGTGGATTTTGTCGTGGGGGGTTTTGGGCTAGCCGGTTAGCCGCGACATTATTGGGATGGTTGTTGACCGCCTCCCTACAGTTGGTTACTGCCTTGGTTGCAGGGTCTATTGTTTCTAGCTTGCCCTTGTTGATTATTGGGGGTAGGCTGGTTGGGATGATTTTGTTGTGTGAACACTTGTCCCAACGGAGCGGGTGGAGCGAGGACGGGGGCTTGAACTTGTTGCACTGGTGGTGCATAGTATATTTGTGGGGGTGGTGGTGCCACAAATGTGGGAATTTTCCCCACATATTGTTGTGTTGGCCAAGCCATGGCCTGAGCCTGCTGCGGTGGCGCGGGTTGTGCATAAGAGGTTGTTGCTCTGAACTGAGACATCATTCTAGCATAGTCTAGAGCTTGGTTTTGATAAGCAACATTAGCAGTGTTGCTTGGTTGGGGTGTAAATATAGGTGGTGTCGCTCGAGGCTATGGTTGTTGGGAGACTGACCCTATGATGCCGTCCACTACATGGGATTCCCCCGGTGCATTGCGGTAGGAGGTACTCGGAGGGGGAGCATCTGGAATGACAGTATACAAGTATCCCGACTGGGCATAGATGAGGTCAAATTGTTGGGCCTTCAGTATGTCCTCTTCTTCATATTGGAGATGTTCAGATGCAATGTCCTTTGCGATGGGCAGGAGCAAAGTATTAAGGAACCAATCCAAGAAGATCCTGTCATCAAGTTGGATCTTACACAAGCTACGGCGCTGCCTCCACCCATGGATATGATCAGTGATGTGAGTGGCGGTGTTTTGTCGATAGGGTAACGGGATCTCCACCCCCTCATCATATCTGACAGGGAGTTGGAAATATTGTAGGAACATGAAGGCTAGGGAGTTGAAGTCGAGGTACTTGGCTTGTGGCAGCTCAATGTACCATTTGGCCGTGGCACCTGTAAGGGTGTGTTGGAACATCCTCAGCCTGATGGAGTCTTCTACAATGCTATTGGATGAGCACCATAGATGGAATGTCATTATATGATTTTGGGGACATTCCCCGGCTTTTCCTTCAAATTTTGGGTTGTCTGATGGCAGCTTCGTTGGCATAGTTGGCTAGAAAGCTTGGTGGCAGATGGGATCATCCGTTAATCTATCCAAGTCAGGCAAGTTCAAATGAGCCATGAAGGGAATATTTGACCCCAAGTTGATGTGGAATTGGGCCACAATGGGGGTGGGGTTTGCAGGTGCATAGTGCATCTACACAGTTGGGGGTGCTCGTGGTGGTACCATGGCGGATGGACCAATTCCACCAAGTGTTGTAGGTGGGATGGTGTGGGTATTGGGGGCATTGCCCCCATGGATTGTGGTAGGGACAATGTGGGTGGTCGGTGCACTGCCCCCCTGTGTGGCAGGGGGGAAAATGTGTGTGGAGGGGCCACTGCCCCCGTGTGTTACTACTGGGCCAAATTGGCTGGTCACTATTGGTGGTGGCAATTGGCTAATGATAGTCTGCATGACTATGCTTAGACCACTTGCCATTTTGTGGGTGACAGGTTATGATGTGGACATGGGTTTACTTGCTAAGGTTAGGCCAAAAAATGGATCCAGGTTTGCAGTATCCATGGGGCTAGATGGTGTGGTGTGGAGGTCTGGTTCAGACTGACTCAAATTGGCCTAGAAGAGGCTTCAGCACTGACAGAAATAGGAAATAAAGTAGATTTAAATACATCTAAACTAACATTTCTGAAAACTAGGAAAAAAACTGAAAAACTTGAAAACTTGAAATTTTTTGCCCAGGGATCCTATGGGATCGACCCAGGGGATTCTCCAAAGCTATAGTGAGAATTTATCCTCACTACAGGGGAAAGAATGGCTCCCTTGTGCCTATAGGGCACAAGGGTAGGTTCCTACCCTTTGAAAACAGTAAAAAACGGAATGAAATATGACTTAAACAGAGCAGCGAATTGAAACTAAGATAATCTAAGCAAGAACATAAGCAAATGGAGCACTACTATAAACTAGATCTAATAGCTAATGACAAAAAATAAAGAAGAGGAGATGAAGCACTGTTGAACCCCTCTACACAAAGTAGGTTAGGGTTCTGCCTCCAAAACCTACATAATAAACCTAAGCTACAATGGAGAAAACCTGCAAACAATGTTAATGAAAAACCTGTAAATAGAAATGAGGGTTAGGAAACAAAACAAATAAACAACCATGAAAATAAATTATACCTCACTTAGGTGGAATTGGGCCACCATGCCCTAGCTCATGGGATCACCTCTCTCTTGGTTGGGAAGCAATGGCTTGATGAGATGGAGATGGAGGAGAGGGAGAGTGGGTGGTTTGAGAGCAAGAGGTCTCAAATCATCCATGGGAAGCATAGCAATAGGCAAGTGAGGAGTATTTTGAGAGTGACCCCCCACCCTCTTTATATAGTTTTTCCAAGGGGTTTTAGCTTTTTAAGCCCTTGGTCCAGGCTTTAGCCCCTTCTTCCCTAACTTTGGCCTCTTTCAGAGCTTTAGCCCCTTTTTTAGGGCTTTAGCACCTGGGGGTCTATTTTGGGCTCTTTTTGGGGGTTTTTATCCCTTTTCATCATCCTTGGGCTCTTTTGGAGGTGTGGGGGTCAAATGGAAGGTCATGGAAGGTCTTATGGAGTGAAATGAGTGTTGTGAGATGGTGTCCTTGGGTGGTGTAGGCCATTGAGGGCTGTGTGGGGTATTTTTGGGTTAACAACTGTCATTACTTAAACCATTAATTTAACCAATTCGTAAATCCAAACTTCAACTAAATACATTGCTCAGTTAAACCGAGTCTACCCATCGACTAGCGAGGGTTTGATACTGAGTGTTACAACAAATGACCTATAAAAATAGCAAATATAACTCATGGAAATTTGAGGGAGGGTTTTCCCAAACCCTGGGTGATACCATTGACCACCCTGAAACAAGTAGGGTGAAAACCCATCAGATGGACCACGGGGCTTACCCAGAACAAACCACGAGCCACGGAAATAGTTGGTTGACTGCCCGTTGTCTCCGCCATGAAAGTTTACAGTAGAGATAACTTTCAAGAAGTGTGGAAGACCACTGTCAGCAAAACAAATACTTATTAAACCTTTATAACAATATATATATACTTGCAGCAAGAAAAAGATTTCTAAGCTTATTAATTCACCTGTTAATGGAGGATGATGAACAGCCTCAATGAAGCACTGTCACTTACAGGATTGCATTATAAAACTCAACAGCCTGCAAGTGTAACTCCCATGCAATGGCGAGCCATGAACAGTAAATGGTAATGGAAGTAGACACTAAGCCACGAAGACAGTGAATGGGAGATTACACAGACAGTGAGCCAAACCTAACGAAAATCTCCATAGGTTGCAGAGTGAGAACCCAGCCACGGAGAAGGGCATTCAAATTCACACACACTAGTGACAAGTGCAGCACTGATTCAAGACACCAAGAAACCAGAGCAAGGAGGAACGACGGCCGCCATGGAAGCCAAGCAGAGAAACCCTAAGCCAGCGCAAACTGCGGGGAAGAATGATAAGGATTAGGTTTACAATATTGTTTTATATCTCCCACGCATGGTCAGGAGATGACCACATGGTCACATAAAAATCTAACATGCAGTGGGTCGTAGACTATAGTACCTGCATAAAATCAAGAACCAATTATTAAATCATTGGAAATGAGGTATAAACTATGATATCAACCCAATAATGTTTCCATACAATTCATTAATTATATGAGTCTTATCATATGCTGATGTAGTGACAAGGATATTAACCTTATAGTTACGTTGACCTTCCAAGGATTGTCACTTATAAACCTTAGTTAAAGCCTGAAAATCAATCATGCATAAGACTCATTCCATTATAAACCTTATGTTATTATATTACAACGTTGCAATTGCGATTTACATGGTTACGTTGACCTAGCTTATAGTGTCACTCTTAAATCTTAGTTAAAAGCCCGATTTTGTTTATACATTAAACTCTTTTCACTATTAACATTATATTATCACATTATAACATCACAATAATGATATGAATGGTTGCATATCCTTTCTTTAAACGTTGATTTTATTATAAGATAGAAATTAATTAATTCATGTCTTATTCATAGATAGAGATCAATGTTTTAGGTCTTTATTATAGATAGGAGATTAAATGTTTTATGGGAGAGCCTATGCTATTTACCCATCAACCATAGTATTCTTTTGTACAAAAGTTTTAGTTTATACATAGTAATCTCTCGTAATAACAACGTTAAAATTTATAGTTTTATAAATGGCATGATGTAATAGTTGGGAGGATTATAAACTTTAATTTAAATAGGTTTATAATCATAAACTAACTATAGATTGAACCTATATCAAATAAATGGATTATGCATGTCTATAAAACTTATATGAACTAATAACTCAATTGGTAACAGCACTTGAAGTGGACAAAAACTTATTGTATGAACACTATTATGAAATTCTGTTACAAAATTCATAGCGACAATATTTCGATGGATAGTGGTTACAACTCAAGCTGGAAGTTACTAAAGATTCACCAAATCAATTGGGTAGTAAAGTAGTTATAGAACTAAAGAAGATAACTAGAATAGGAATGATCCTATTAAATCCAAAATTACTAGAACCATAGGGTTCGTCTCGAAAGTAAAAAATAGGAAAACTATGATCTCATGTAGGAAGGCATTATGGTTTTCAGTTTTCTCAATCAAATTTACATTATCCAAAGGATATCAGGCTGTAAGTTTCCTCGCAGAAATGAAATGTGGGACAGCCGTTTCCCAGATAAGAAAATGTATTGTTATAAAATTACTAACAAAAACAATCATTATATCATTGCAAATTAAATAGACCAAAGGAATACTTTGCAACTGAGATTCTAATGTTTAAAGTCGCAAACATATCTTACTATCGTTACTTACTTATGAACATGATTGCTAGAAAAACTGAAGGAAGCCAAATGGTTTTACCTTACAGAAGTTGTTTAGAATTTAGCAGCTTAATTTACTAAGCTTTTAAATTGCAATTAAAATACTGCTGACACTTTAAAGAACTTTTATTACGTACTTGTGCGATCATACCTGTAAACCTGTAAGAACAAGTATTCATCTGTGCTAGCATGATTGCTATGTAAGCCCCGGATTCAAAAGTAGATTTCACCTACTTGACATGAAAAGACTCATCAATAAACTAAAGTAAAACAGCACGCAAGAAGACTTTATTCTTGTTACAAAAATGAACTGTTAAGTTGTTATAATTAATATTTAGTAAAACTAATTACTTGACTATTTCTTTTATTTGCAAACCGTTAGTTGTTAGTAGACCGTAGGGTTTAGCATTTATTGTTATCTCAAAATTTTAATTTTTTGTGAAAATTTTGGGTTTTGACAGAAGGGAAAGATAAATAGATAGGATCCGAAAACATGTCCTACCAACATAAAAGTAAAAAGTACAAACTGTCTAAAATTGAAATTGGTTCATCCTCTAAAATTATGGTGACTCACACAGGAAGGATCGCTAGTACTCTAGTGATAGCAGTGAGGATAATTACCATTATAGAAAAAGAAAATTTAAGCCTTATGAGTAAATTTCGAGAGAATTTAAGAAGTTAAAACCAACAACTTTCAATGGTGAAACTGAGAAAGGAGAGGAAGCCAAATCATGGCTTTCTGGAATGAAGAAGTATTTCCAAATCTATAATTACTCCAACCAGCTAAAAGCAAGAATGAACATTTACAACTTAACTGGAAAGGCAGATATCTAGTGGCAGGATTTAAAACAAGTAAAAGGTATTCAGGAAAAGAACATTAACTAGAGTACCTTTAAAAAATACTTTAAAAATAATTTTATGTCGGAACAATATTATGAAGAGCGAGCTAAAGAATTCTATGAACTGAAGTTGGGAACTATGAACATGAAGGAATTAACCAATAATTTTTTAAGTTTACTACATTACGTTCCTTACATTGTGGATGAGAAGCCTAAGGTGCAACTTTTTCTAAGTTGTTTACATTTTCACATTAAATATAGAATTGAATACGATAATCCAAAAACCCTTGAGGAGGCTACTCGAAAGGTAAATTTTTTCTATGAGCAGAACCGAAAAAGGGAAAGCATGCCAAACTAGAAGGCTAAGAGGTCTATTAATTTTGAACATAAGAAGAAGGGTTTCATATCTAACCGCAATTTTAGGAATAATAACACACGTAACTTTCCTAATACGAATTTCCAAGGAAATAAAGGTAACTCACAGTCAAACCCTAATGTCCCTAGAAATAAAGAATCGACTAATAATCACAGCAACTACGTTAATAATAATGAACGTAAAGAACCAGTAAAGTATTGGGATTGTAATGGACCTCATTATGCATCAGTCTTCCATAATATAAATAAGACTGTCAGCAACATTCATACAGTGCAGGAGGAGATGATTGTTGGTGACTTAGCAAGGGGGATGCCCAGGATCAACGCGGCACTGGAAAACAGGCTGGCTGATTATCAAACTTCCATGGTGGAAGTAGAAGGTAAGGTTAATCAAACACCCATTTCTATTTTAATTGACCTAGGGGCTAGTTTGAGTTATGTCTCTCCTAGTTTAGTAGAAAAATGCAATTTATCAGTAGAAAAGTTTGCAAAGTCATGGCTAGTTCAACTAGCTACAGGAGCAAAAAGAAAAGTGATTAATTTTGTAAAAGACTACACTATAATTATGAATCAGTTTGAAACTTATGTGAAGCTAAATGTTCTTCCTTTAGGCTCTTATGACATGTTAATTGTTATGGACTGGTTAGAATAGCATAGAGTATTTTTGAACTATTTTGATAAAACTTTTACATGCATAAATAATGGAGGATAAATAGTAACGGTAACAGGAATTCCTAGGAAAACAACTATCAGACAAATATCTACTTTGCAATTAAAGAGAGTTGTCCGGAAGGGTTGTAAAGCCTTTGCTGCAACTACAAGTGAAAAAGAACATATTAATAATGAAGATAAACTAAAACTGGAAAATATTCCAATCCTGAGGGGGTATTCAGATGTTTTTTTGGAAGAAATTTCAGGATTGCCTCCGAAAAGGGAATTAGATTTCACTATTGAGTTGGTACTTGGTGCAGTGCCCAACTCAAAAGCCCCTTATCGGATGAATATATTGGAGCTAAATGAATTAAAATCACAGTTAGAGGAACTTATTGATAAAAAGTATATAAGACCAATCATGTCTCCTTAGGGAGCACCTGTCATTTTCGTTAAAAAGAAGGACGGTACTCTACACTTATGCATTGACTACCGTTAACTTAATAAAATGACCATTAAAAATCGATATCCGTTGCCTCGCATAGATGATTTAATCAATCAGCTATGTGGAGCAATTGTATTTTCAAATACTGATTTATGATCTGGTTACCATCAAGTTCAAATCAAATATGAAGACATTTTTAAAACGGCTTTTAGGACCGAATACGATCACTATGAGTTTGTTGTCCTGCCATTTGGGCTCACTAATGCCCCCACTATCTTCATGTGTTTAATGAATAATGTATTGCATAAGTATCTTGATAAATTTATAGTGCTTTTCATTGATGACATTCTAATTTATTCTAAGTCTAAAGAAGAACACAAGGAGCACTTAAAAATTGTTTTACAAAAGTTAAGAGAACACCAGCTTTATGCTAAATTTAGTAAGTTTGATTTCTTTAAAGATAAAATACAATACTTGGGCCATGTAATAACTAAAGAGGGGATCTCAGTTGATCCAGAAAAGATAAAAGCAATTGAAAAATGGCAGGTTCCAAGGGATTTGACTGACGTGAAATCATTGATGGAGATTACCGGTTACTATCGAAGATTTATTGAGGGATTCTCAAGAATCACAAATCCCATAACTTCTTTACAAAAGAAAGGAAATAAATTCAAGTGGAATCAAAAGTGTGAAGTTTTAAGAATTTAAAAACATTATTAACTACTACACCAATATTAAGAATTGTTGATCCTAATAAGCACTTTGTCGTATGCACTGACGCATGCAATGATGGTCTAGGTGGGGTCTTAACTCAAGAAGGACACATAATTGCATACGAGTCTAGGAATCTTAAAATTCATGAGAAAAACTACGCTACTTACAATTTAGAGTTGGATGTCGTCATACATGCTTTGAATATGTGGCATCATCACTTAATCGGAAGAAAATTTATGTTAATGACAGATAATAAGGGTTTAAAATATTTGTTGGATCAACCAATTTAAACGCAAGGAAAGCTAGGTGGCTAGCTTTCCTTGACGAGTATGATTTCGAGATCCAACATATTAAGGGAAAAGAAAACAAGGTCGCTAATGCTCTAAGTAGAAATGCAAGACTGAATTTTGTAGCAGCAATCAGCATTTATAAAACAGATTTAGAAGAACAGCTAGAGGAAGGAGTAAAATTGGATGAAAATTATCAGAAATTACAAGCTAAAATGGAAAAAAAAATTAACTAAAAGTTTAAGAACAGGGTATAGTCCAAATGAAAAAGGATTAATGCTTTATAAAAACAGACGGTATATACCTAATGTACCTAAAATTAAGCTGTTGATTTTAAATGAAATTCACAAGACTCCTTACTCAGCACATCCTGGTTATCAAAAGACTATAACCATGTTATGAAAATATTATTTTTGGCCAAACATGAAGAATGAACTGGAAGAATACATTGCCAAGTGCTTTGAATGTCAACAGGTTAAGATTGAACACCAACATCCAGTCAGTTTACTACAGCCATTACCCATCCCTAGCTGGAAATGGGAAATAATCAGTCTTGATTTTATTACAGGTCTACCTAGAAATCAGAATCTAAATGATTTGATAATGGTAATCATCAATAAACTCAGTAAATCAGCTCATTTTATACCAGTAAATACCACCTAAAAGGCTGCTAATATTGCTGATATATTCATGAAACAAATATTTCATTTACATGGGATACTAAAAGTTATAATTTCTGATAGAGACCCTAAGTTTATGGGCAATTTTTGGAAGTCTTTATTTAAAGTCTTGAATACCACTTTAAATTTCAGTACATCTATTCACCCCCAGATGGATGGACAGACTAAAAGGGTGAATCAAGTATTGGAAGATATGCTAAGAATGTGTGTTAGAGAATAGCCATGAGGATTACATACACTTGGTATAGTTTTCTTATAACAATCACTACCAAGCTTCAACAAGATATAACCCATTTGAAATTCTATATGGCAGAAAGTGCAATACCCCCATCTCATGGAGTAACCCAGTTGACAGGTTAGTACTAGGACCTGAACTATTAAAAGAGATGGATTTAATTGTAAAGCAGGAGCAAGGTAATTTGAAGGTTGCACAAGACAGACAGAAAAGTCAAGCAGATCTTAAACGAACTAAGAAAGAGTTCCTAGTGTGTGAACATGTTTTTATAAAGGTAAGGCCTAAAAAGAGTTCTTTGAAGTTAGGAAGTTGTGCTAAGTTGGCACCCCGATATTGTGGGCCTTTTGAAATACTGTCTAGAATGGGACAGGTGGCATATCAACTGGCTTTACCGCCAAATTTAAAGGTTCATAATGTGTTTCATATTTATGTTTTAAAAAGATATGTGCATGATGCTACTCATGTTATAAATTGAAATGATGTGCAGGTGGAACCCGAAGGAGATTTTATGGTGGAACCGGATTGTATCCTCGATAGGAGGGATATCCTGCTTCGGAATCGCACCATTGGACAGGTGAAGGTGCAATGGAAACACCTTAATCCAAAAGAAGCCACCTAAGAATTGGAGAGCCATATGCAGGTAGCATATCCAATTCTTTTCCAGGGCAACTCTAAGGACGATGAATAAAATAACATCGAGGACGATGTTATATTTAAGGGGGTGTGGATGTCACATACTCCAAATTTGCAAAAAAAAATTATGTTTTAGGAGACATTATGTTTTAATTTTATTATAAATCTTGTAATTATTGACCAAGTGAGGTCAAGGATAATTGTATTTAATTGCTGAATATTTTATTGATTAATAAATAAAAGATGAGACAATAGCTTAAGGAGGTGGTTAAATGAGTGTCTACTAGCCACTTGGTGGAATAGGATGGGTTGAGAGCAGATTGACACTTGGCAGCATCCTCAAACTACTTCTAGCTGTTGCAGGAGGAAACTTCCCTATTTTTGTGGTCATGTTCCCCAAGAAAGTGGAACAAGAGCAAGTGGCTCATCAAGTCAAAAACTAACCCCAAATACCTAGGCACGTTGATAAAAACTACCCATTGAATTCAACTAAGGCTGCTCATTCTTTACTTATGAAATTTCTAAGTGAAATTGGTGCACAAGAAATTCGATAGAGGGGACAGGAAGAAATGTTTGAGTGGAAAGTGTTGATTTATTGAACTAGTGCAGTTGTTTTGAGCTGAGTTCTTACTGCTACAAGTAGAAATATTACTGTTGATTACTCTGTGGAGTTGCAAGGGTTTCTAAACCTATTCTCTCACCCAATGCTTTCAACCAGGTGGACCAGTAGACAGGCTCGAGGGTCCTCATATTTGTAGCTCAGCTGTCTTCAGTAGTTGGTTGGGAGGAACGGGCTCCTTAGGTTGTTTTCTCCTCTGCTATATTACCAGGTTCTAAATATGATTTTTACTTTCTTTATGCAAGCATAGAAATTGGAATGTATAAATTTAGGATTTGATGCATCTATATGACTATTTTGTTAGTTAGTTAAATCTTTTATCGATCTAAGATTTATAAATTATGTTCATATATGTATTAGAATAAATTATTTAGGGTTAGTGTAAATTTATTGATGGCTAAAAATACCCGACTGTATTTTTCCACACCTTCAAGAAGGTAGTACTCTAGTACAGTAGGTGAAATTAAGTATGATGAATAAATCAAATCAAGAAGTGTAGGAATATGATTATTTACTTTCAACTGTTAAATATTTATAGGAATGTTTAACTAATAGATTCCTTTATTTTTAGAAGTTTCATTTTTTTAAATGCATCTGTAAAAATTATAAATATAAACTACTACAAAAGAATGTTTATTAAATGCCACTACATAGTTTGTGTAACTGTGTTCTTTTTTAGCACAGTAAACACATTTGTCTTTAAGGCTTAAAACTAATATAAATACCTATAATTATTAACTATTACATAAATAGAAAAATAACATAAATAGGAAGAACTTAGATTATTATAAACAGTATAATGAAATTGTAATAATAATTTAAGTTTTACAAATAACAAATACATAGTTGCAGTAACATTGTAATATAAAACAACAACTGCCAAATAATTAATAGTAACGATAACAAAAACAATGCAGAACATAATTAACAATTGAATTTCTATAAATTTTTCTTGGGTCTAAACCCTAACTAAGAAATTCTGTCAAAGAAAGACAAATTATGTCTTTTCCCTTCTAAGCATAGTAATCCTTAAATAAAACCCTCACTGTTTACAAAGCCTAGATATATATATAAATATTATATCCAATTTTACACAACAGAGTAAAAATCTTTTAAAAATAAACAGAGATGGAAGAAACAAATTTAAAATTAAAATTCTAAATCTTTGACAAGTCTCAAGGTCAAATCTCACGACCAAGAAGACTCTCTTTTCTTCTATTTTCTTTTCTCAACTTTTATTTATAATAAAAACCCCATAATATTATTTAAATAAAATACAAATTAAATCAACATAAACATCTCAGAATCAAAGGTCATAATTACTTGGAATACTGTAAAATCTATTAAAAACAACACAGGTTCTTTTAAAACCCAAAATGTCTCTATTTGTTAATAGTCTTTAACAACCAAAATGGTCGAGCCATATGGCTATAAATTTTACCCATTATATACAAGTCTGTGAAATGAAAACCCTGTCATATTTTAAAAACGCAGCACATCATAATGAAGTTACGGCCTTACGGCCTGTCCAAAAATTACTGTAAATAAAACAAGTCACGGCCTTTCCAAACAAAGCATTGTTCAGCGTAGCCACGGTAAGGGAGATCGAATATTGGTGAGACAGTATCATCCAAACTCCACACATCATCATAGAAGACACCTCATGCATGAAACCAAGGCTTACCAGGTTGCATGAGAAGCGTGGTTCCATTTTTCAGATGTATACTGTGTCTTCCAGCCCATAGTATTTATTTCTGACGTCTGCACAAGAATTTTTTTTTAAATGGTCAAGCTCGCTCTTAAAAAAAAAAATTGTTACAATAAAGAATTTTCTAGACAAATGCAGAAAGGGTTAAAAAGATTTTACCTAGAGAGATTTGTTCCTCGGTCGCATAGTGATTTTGTTGGCACAGTAACTTTGGCCAAGGAAACCTCATACCCTAGCAACTGGGTGGGAGAAACACAAGCTAAAACCTCGACGAGAATGATAAAGCAAACAACAAAGGCCACAATGAAACCAAAGCTCCCTATGGTCAACGATTTCCACAAGGTAAGCTGTGAATTTTAGAACCAGAAACCACACTGCAACCACATAGAGGTTTCAGCCTGGCCAATACACCAGTTAAGTCACCCACAGAGACAAAACGATGGCATCAAAGACCATGAGCATGGCGGCGTCTCTCACAGCAGCAAGTATGTTAAACAACATGAGATTTTAGGGTTTTGAACATTTATATAGTAGGGTTTACCAACACCAAAATCCTATCCAATAACCGATGACCACATGGTTTCCACTTTGAGTCGATTTTGTGGGTGTTGCTCTATAGTTAGAGAGCTTGGGTGAATCCTGCAAAAAGGCTATTCATAGCCTTTGTTAGTACTTTGGTTAAAAGCATATAAGTAAAGATATTCTTTAGCACTATTTTGGGTAAGGGTATTATAGTTTAGTTTTGCATAAATAGGGTTATAATTATTACAAAAACATCTTGTAGTGAGTATTAAGTTATGCAAAGGCTTTGGTTTTTTTTGTTCATTAGGTAATGAACTTTCCATCCCTTAAAACAAAGCATTAATACTACATGTATAACCATATAATGTTTTCTTTTTGCACTTTCACATGATAATTACCTAGGCAGTTAGTGAAAGTATACTCTGAATGAAATCGTTAGTTCCATATTTATAAATGTCATTTCTTGTATACCTTATGACAACAACTAGACTTAGGTGTTACCTGCTTATGTAACATTCGAATGTATGTTGATACAAGTACATATAAATTACCTTGGTAACAAGTAACAATGTATTGCAAAATTTAGTTTGCAAAATTTATCATTCTCTAGAGTTGCATGTAGGATTTGGTTTTAATATAACAACAAAAGGATAAACATAGGATGTACAAGTTATATTCAAATTTAGGTAGAGAGCATCGATTTCTATTTTTTGTTAGGTTTCCAAGTACTTATGCTTATAAGTAAATAAATAAGAAGCAAATATACAGGCAAACATTATGTCCTTAAACCAAGAACAAGAAGGTTAACAACTTAGACCTCAAACGTTGTGTAATAGCTTAACAATTTCAATATTTGGAAAAGATACAGGTTGGACGATACCTTCTTTTTCTCAAAGCTATAAACTAAAAAAATATTCTATCATTTTACTTTTGCTAGTTGAGATAATTAATCTCAATCCTGAAACTGGGATACAAAACATCTTACCTGTAAATAGACTTGTACAATAATCATCATTTCATTGCATTAGCTTCAAAAGATAAGTAAGCCTCAAGCATGAATTGAAGTTCCTTCATTTTAAACAGGAAACAAACTTTAGTACATAGTGAACAAACAGTTGTTTTAAACTTGTACTACTTTAGATCCTTACTTACTAAATCAGTCTTTCAACACTTAATTTTGAATGCAGATAATGAAGAATGCAATTATAAAAATTAATAAATGAATTTTTTTAGTATCTAGAATAGACCTTAGTATGATAACTGTTAGTAGTTAAGTGACTCTCTTAAGCGATGATTTTAAACATTAATTGTCGCAAGAAAAAGTTTAAATTTTTATGAAATTTTGGAGTATTACAAAATGAATGGTGTTTGAACATTATAATGAAATAAATATTTAATAAAGAAGATGAATAAATAAATACAAGAGAAATTTGAAGTGGCAATGGAACATGGAGACAAGTGGAGACTATGGGGCCCACACAAGCTAGAATTTATGTGCCACATGGCATCCTCCGCTTGAAATTTCGAATTCATGGGAATCCTAAATTTTCTTGGATGAGTTACAAGGATAATACACTTTTCCATATACATCATAGGTCTAATTTGGAAGTAAATGTAACTTACATGGGAGAGGAAGAGTCCTTTTGGAGCTAGTGAGACACTTGGACTAGATTCCCTAGCTCTATGACAACAATGATGAAGATTCTATGACACCTATGACACAAATCATATATGAAGGCTGAAATATGACATATCTAACATTTTAGGTTGAAATAGAGCATCCAAGAGGGTTTTCATGTGAGTTGGGGAATCTCAATGGGTTCCTACTCAAATTGGGGGAAGATGGAAGGCTAGAAAAGGGAGGACAGATGGCAAATCTTGAGCCCACACCCAAATTTGAATTGGATTGAGTTTGTGGATGGATTTGTAACCTTATAAGTCTAATTATTTTTATAAAATATAGGAATAAATCAAGAGAATATCTTTTTCTCATTTGATAAATTGTCATTTGTGAATTGTGAGAGCTATTGGATGACTAGTTTTCTTGCCTTAGCCAATTTCAAGGGTGAAATATTCCCATCCAAGTTGGTGTTTGGAGAGGCCATTCAGGTATTTCATGGAGATTTAATGGATTTTTATTTTCAGGTGTAATATACAAGGAATCTCGTGGTTCCTTCTATTGCAGCACTTTCTCTCAACAATTTCTAGTTTTTATGGCATATTCTTGCTCATGGAGGGATTGCACTTTGGGTGAGCAATTGATTTATTTGAGGGAGATTATAATGACCAATTATGTTATGTTATAATTTAAATTCTGTGTATTTAAATTTCATAATAATATTGGGTCGAAATAGTAAAATATTTCATGTAAAAATGTTAATCAATGAAGAAATAGTGTCATTTCCCACTATCTTGTTGTGAATCAATTTGATGTTGATGGATTAGAATGGATAAGTAAAATACTGATGGTTTATAGATGAATGAAATTTTATTTATGTTTTCAGAATACTCTCAGGTCGAAATACCCAAAATATTTCATGTATAAATGTTAAACAATGAAGAAACAGTGTCATTTCCCCACTACCTTGTTGTGAACCAATATAATGTTAATAGATTCGAATGGATAAGTGAACTACTGATGGTTTATGGATGAATGGACTGTTATTTATGGATTATATTAGTTTTTTTTTTCAGTACATAAACATTTGGAGTTATTTTTTTGAGTTTCATAGCATTTGGAGAAGTTTGCCTATCATTTCCCCCAAGGTTGAAACTAGTCTTTTTGCATCTGATTTAAGGGAGTTATAGCAGACAATAAAAGTTGAATGGTGATGCATGTGAGTTAATATTTATTTCCTTTTGCATGTAACCTACTTCCATTCATAAATTTGAGTGGTTTTTGGATCATTTTAGAAGCCATTTCCAGCATTTACCCAGGGGGGAATGGAACCCCAATTTGTTAGTAAAGACTCATACTTTGATCAAAATTTAAAACTAGTTTTCAGAAGTGATTGGAGGGTTATAAATCATATATGAACATAATATTAAAGTATTAATATCATTCATACACCTTATCAGAATATTTTGGATCATTTGGGCCAATTTGGAGACCTAGACATCAAAACTAGTCCAGGGTCGAAATTGGGGAAAAAGTGAAAAATTGCCATTTAATAAAATTTATTAAGAAGGGAAATTATGCTTCCCCCATGGTTTCCTTATATTGTTCGTATAACAAGACGAGTTCTCCTTCAGAGAAGACCCCAGGTTTAATGGATTCGTCATATTGGTTTTTTAATCATTGCTTATGTGCTTCATTCAATGTAAGTGCATCTCTGCAATGCTCATCTAGATGCTCCAGATGCAGAAAATGTTACTCTATATCAGAAGTATCGAGAAGTACGTGGATTCCAAACTTTAAGGATGGTATCTCACATTCCACCAGCGTGACTGCTTCCACCCCATGAACTAGCTAGTAGGGTGAAAATTATGTGGCAGTCTTAACATTCGTTCGATACATCCAAAGAACATGATACAACATGATGTTCCATTTTGATCTACTTGCATTAATGGTTTGCTTCACAATGGTTTGAAAAGTTTTTTTGACTGCTTCTACTTTCCCATTCACCTGAGGGTAAAAGGAATACAAGTGGTCTTTCCTAAAACCTAGCATAGTAGTCAACTTTGTTATCATCTTGTTCTAAAAATGACTACCATGGTCAATGACAATCTGTTTCGAAATACCAAAGCAGGTGATAATTTGATTGAACAGGAATTACGTTGTTGTCTCACCATCGGCTTTAAACATAGGCATTGCCTCTTACCACTTCATAAAGTAGTCTACAACAAAAAATGATATACTTGTTCCCCCCATCAAACACTAGGTTGTAGGTCAAGAAATCCATCGCCCACTTGGTGAAGGGCCCTACTGCAATGACGGGAAAAAGAGGAGCAGGATGCGATCGCATATTTCTGGTGTATAGCCGACATAGATGACATCGTTTTACAACTTCTACACAGTCTTTGAATATTGTAGACCAGAAATAAGTGGCACACAATATCTTCTGGGTCATTGCTAACACATATAAATGACCCCCATATGCTCCATTGTGAGAATCATTTAGGACAAGCTCAGCCTCCTCATGGGTAAGGTACCAATGTAAGATGGAATCTACCCCTCATCTATATAATGTATCACCAATTACGAGGCAGTTTTTAGCATTCAATATTAACTTGCTCCTATATTCCTATGAGAAGGTTGCGTGACACTTCAAAGTATGAAGAGATACTAAGATATCTTCGTACCAAGGATCAGAGGTTGATATTAAGAAAATGTGCTCATTGGGAATTGGCTCATGTTCTATCACTATGATTTCATCACTCGGGAAATCTAAGATAAGCTCCGCGAATACTAGCAACTTCTTTGACTTAGTAGACTGAAAAATATAGGTCAAAATCCTAAAGAATGGAAATCCACTTATTAAACTTTCCTCCAATTATTCGTCAAGATAATATGTATTGAAATGGATTCACGTCCACAAATACAACAATTTTCCTTGGTAAAATGTAATGTCTCAACCTATGGATGACATAGATTGTTGCCAAATCCAGTTTCTCTACATGTGAATATCTAAGTTCAGAACCATCCAAAGTGCGACTGAGATAATAGATGACATGATCATGTAGCTTTTCATCCTCCTAAACTAGCACTACACCGATCGTAGACTCAGGTGTAGACAGATATAATATGAATTCCTTTGTGTAACATAGTGGGCGTAAAAGAGGAGATGATAGCAGTGCTTTCTTCAATTCCTCAATTGCAGTGCAGCTTCATCCCATAGAAATGGGGTGTCTTGATTAAGCAAGCACATGAAGCCCTTAGTTATCTCCACATAATTCACAATAAATCGTCTGAGAAAGTTTGAATTTCCTTGTAGACTTTGTAACTACCTGATGGTTTGAGGAGGAGGAAGATTAATAATCACCTCAAATTTCAAAGGATCGACTCTTATACCCTTGTTGGAGACTATGAATCCTAGAAGTCACCCCGATTCGACATAGAAGATGCACTTACGGGGATTTAATAAAATCTTGGAGTTCCTACATCTTTCAAAAAGTAGATGAAGATGATCCAGATGATCCTTCTCTTTCAAGAATGGGTCGAAAGATAATCTAGGTAGGGTTCAACAATTTGCTTGATATCATGGAAATCAAAATTCATTGCACGTTTAAAGGTTGCTCTGGAATTCTTCAAGCCAAATTACATATTCTTGTTTGTGAATGTACCCCAGGGGCATATGAAGACACTTTTGTCCTGTTCCTCGGGCTTAATCTGGATCTGGTTATATCCCGAGAAACCATCCATAAATGAGAATACCTCACTACCCACACATGCATCAATAATATGATCAATGAACGGTGTGGGGTAGTTATACTTGGAACATGCCTTGTTGAAATCCCATAAATAAGTACAAATGTGTATGGTCCCTTGCTTTTTATCGAACAAAACATGATTGGATACCCATTCAGTAAGAGAAATAGGGTAAATGAAACTGACTTTCAACAGTTTTTCCACTTCAACCCTAATGCCTGCTGCTTTTCACGAATTCATAGGTTGAAGATTTTTTTGAACAAGTTTAAATTTAGGGTAAGTTCTAATCTCATGCTCCATAATTGATGGGTCAATTCTTGGAATATCCTCGTAAGACCAAGCAAAGACATCATGGAATTCTTTAAATAAGGTAGCATAACTGGAAATCTTTTCAGGTGAAGAGTTTGCTCCAATATGCACATTCTCCACGACATCCAGTTTGGTAGAGATATTGATCGGTATGGTGGTGGAAATTTTTTCCATATTCCCCTCAGAAAACGCTCCCTCCTTAGGCAAAGGATTCACAGGCTGATCAATACCTTCGGCAAGTCTCACATGGAACTCATAGTTTTCTATCCTACTTAGGTCTGGAAGGAAATAGGACTTCTGATGTAAGTATTCACAAATTTTCTCAAGTCCTATCATAGGTTCCATAATGGATTCATCAGCGAGAAAAATTGTATCTAAGTAAGTCTATTGTACCTTTCAGGTACCTCATCACATGATTTGCAGCTATCAATTTAACATGTCTAGGTTTAACTAGATACTGACTTGGGGTGTTCAAAGAAAAGCATATATCTAGCCTGGTATTCATCAAATACATCAACAACCCAATAATATATTTGTACCGAGTCACATCCACTAAATCTGATGATTCATCAGATAGGAAATTTAGGTTGGTATTCATGGATTTGGTCATGGATTAACAATCCAACATATCAAATATTTTTAATATTTCCACGGAATACTTTGCTTGGTTGAGAAATATTCCTTCTGGCTTCTGCCATACTTCCAGACCTAGAAAATAGTGCATCAATCCATGGTCCTTTGTCTTAAATTCTTCTACGAGCTTCTTCTTGCACTCTATAATCTGTTTCACATTTCGTGTCAGAAATAAGTCATCTACATACATCAATAATATCACAGGTTTATCATACATAACCTTAAAGTAAAGGTTAGGGTCGGATTTAATTTTAGTAAATATCAATCTCGAGAAAAATCTATCTATCTTTCCATACCAAACTCCAGGACCTTCCTTCAATCCATACAGAGACTTCTTCAACTTACATACGTGAGTTCATCTGTCTTCAACTTCAAATCCTTGTGGTTGTTCTATGTACACTTCTTCCTCAATAACACCATTCAGGAAGGTTGTCTTCACATCCATCTGGTGTAAACTCCACTTCATCATGGATAAAAGTGCCATGATGGTTCTAATGGAAGTGTTCCTTGCTACTGGTGCAAATGTCTCTTCATAATCAATTCCTTCTTTCTGAGATAATCCTCTAGCCACAAACCTTGCATTGTATTTTTAAATACTTCCATCAGTTTCATGCTTTATCTTGTAGATCCACTTGAAAGATTCCACACTCTTGCCTTTTGGTTTGGGAACTATATCCCAAACATCATTCTTCATTATTGATTGGTATTCTTCTGTCATTGCTTCTACCCATGCTTTATTTTGTACATCTTCTTCATAACTGGTAGGTTCTTGATCTACAAGATCACACATCAAATCTACATAGCTGGAAAATGGATTTGATATCTTGCTTACTCTTGTGGAGCCTTCTAGAGATCCATACTTCTCTAATTCTTGTATAATTTATCTTACCCAAACAGTATTTCTCTTTCGTGATATATTCATAGTAGGAGGTTCTTCAGGTTCTAGCATATCATGGCCCTCTAATGTTTCTTCTTCAAGGGAGGGTGTAGCTTCTATATTTATGGGAGGTGCATCTTCTCCATATACTTCTTCATGCTGACAATTTTTGTATCTCTTGAGAGATGTTTCTTCTTCAAATGTGGCATCCCTACTAATTTCCATGTGATGGAATCTTGGAATGTATATTCTAAATGCTTTGGAGACTTCACAGTATCCAACAAATATTCCATTCTTTCTGGAAGGGTTCATCTTAGTTCTCTTTTCTTTTGGTATGTGAACATATACTGGGAAATCAAATATCTTAAGGTGGATTACTTCAGGCTTCTTTCCTGTGAACATTTATTCTGGAGTCTTGATTCCAAGCGAACTATGGGATAATCTATTATGCACATAAATTATTGTTATTGCTACTTGAGCCCATAGATCCATAGGAATATCTTGATCATGTATCATTGTCTTCACTACTTCCATAATGGTCCTATTATTTCTTTCTGCAACACCATTTTGTTGGGTATTGTAGAAAGTGGCTAGTTCCCTCTTGATTCCAGCTTCTTTACAAAAGGATCCAAACTCTTTTAAAGTATATTCTCCACCATTGTTTGTTCTAAGTGTCTTGATTCTTCTTTCTGAATGATTCTTTATCAAGGCTTTGAATTCCTTGAATTTTTTGAATACTTCATTCTTTGTTTTCAAGAAATGTATCCATGTATTTCATTAATATTCATCAATAAATGTAACATAATATTCATAAACACTCAAATATGTGGAGGGAATTTGACCACATACATCTGAATGAATTAATTCCAACGTACCTTTAGTCTTTGTTTCACTTTTTGGAAATGGATTCTTTATATTTTTTCCTCTTGCACATCCTTTGCAAGTGCCTTCATGATCGATCTTCAAATATAGTAAACATGTTATTGCTTTTCTCACATGGGGTAGTGCTTTGTAATTGATGTGAGCAAGCCTCCTATGTCATAGTTCACTTGGGATAGTGGTCTCATGAACAAGGGTTTTTTTCTGAATTTCCCTTCTTCACCTATGACAATTGCATCTTCAGTTGATTTTCCTTTGGGACACTTAAGTGCTTTTCCATCTATAAATGCAACCCTATATCATTTCTTATCTAATGCTGATATAGAAAGTAAGTTCTTCTTCAAACCTGGTAAATAATATAAGACTTCCTTCATCTTCATGGGGGTTCCAGAATCAAGCTTGTAACTTGCTTCACCAATACCTTTGATAAGATATTGATAGTAATCTCCTAATAATACTTTCTGAGGAGAGTTCTTCTCTTCAATTTTTGACAGAGTTTTCTTTTGTCCTGTCATATTTTTGAAGCACCACTATCAATAAGCCATGTATCTTCTCCAAATGTCATGGACCCAGAGAATGCAAAGAATAATATATACTCTTCTACATATTCTTTTTTTTCTTGTTTTCTTTGAGGTCCTTATTCCTCTTCTTCTTCCTCTTCATCTAAGTGTGCATGATGTGTTTTGTAGTTCTTCTTGTATTCTTATTTCTTCAATGGACAATTGTTGGCAATGTGTCCTATCTTGTGACAATGGAAACATTGAAAGTTGGATTAGTCTTTCCTCTGATTGTTTCCTCTTGTCCTTTGGAACCTCTTGGGAGGTTGAGACTCCTTTTGTTTTTCCTTCTTGAAGTTAGATTGAATTATTCCTCTTTTGGTATGGCTAGCTAGGGATTGATCATCTTATTTAAGTATAGATTCTCTATTGGCTACTCTAGCCTCCTCTTGTATGAAATCTTCCCATACAATGTCAATATTCATGCTTTCCTCTCTAGCACACATAGTTTGTATGAATGAATCCCAAGTTCTAGTGATACCATTGAGACCAGTCATAACTAGTTCATCTTCATCAAGGGAGTCTCCAACGGCTTCTAGTTTCTCCTTGAACTCGGGGACCCTTGTGAAGTAGTCTTTAATGGATTCTCCTTGGATCATCTTCTTTAGGTTCTGCAACTTCTCCTTTCATGTATTTTCCAAGATCGTTCTCTCTAAGAATGGTACTAATCCTATATTTCCATGCTCGAAAATTCTCTATGCTTTCTAGCTTGTACTCAAGCTTAGTGCTTGGGGCCATCTTATCTAGGAGATCACTAAAAAAAGAAATTTCTCAAAATGAGGAACCGACCTTACTAGGATATGCACTTGATTGAGGTGAGTTGATTGGTACACTTGATTTCTGAAGATTCCAAATCTTCACCTCTCAAAATTGATTTGTGATATTCTAATCTGTAGTTTCTGGTTTTTTGGTTTTCTGCAATTTTATGGTCCAAAGAAAAACTAGGGTCTTACTTTCCTGGAGATCTACCCACTCAAAAATTTCGATCTTGGTCTCAATAGATGCGCTCTAGGGAGGCAAAATTTCTATGCAATTAGATCTCCAAAATTCCAACTTTGAAAGAAACCCTGATTTATTGTCGGGGGGAGGAGAGAGAGTTTCACCTTATAAAAGTTGTTCTATTCAGGCTAGCTCTGATATCATGTTAAGATTATAGATGCTTAGCTAGATATCATTAGTATTCAATTCAATTTCACAACAATAGCATATGCAGGATCACTAAAATAAACACAATCACAAGATAGACATAGATTTATCCTGGGAAACCCTCTAGGGGGGGGGAAACCAACAAAACGTCCTCTATATAGATGTATCAAAAGTACAAAGATAAGACCCCAAATAGGTCCTCCTTCTCCTTGAATCTATATCTTTCTCTCTCTCCTATGCACTATACACAAGTGAGGGTGTGTGTGTTCAAATGAGGAACACACCTCCTCCATTTATACTCTATCTTCCACTTGACGTTTTCCCTAATAGGTCGGCCCCAACAACGGTCGACTTCACCTAGGAAGGCACAAAACAATATAATATTATATGTTGGAGGGTTCTATTGACCCAACTTACAATGGAGGTTTTACCTCATGACTCTATGATGACCAAATACAATAGTAACATCTCAAAAAATGAATAAAACATCTCTGATAGATTATAATAGTAAAATAAATTTAGAATATACTTTGAAGTTACAATATTTCAACACAGACATGGGAGGAAACCCATGCGATAACTTGGGAGGGTGGTTCGTGATTCAACTTCTAGCACCCAGATAACTTGTATCAGGACCCCGGGTAACTGCTCTCTAGATCTTCATTGGTATGTTTTGGGCCCTCATCATCCCAGACGTTCCTTTGGAAGGCACATCTTCACCCTGATTGGTTTTGACACGTAGGAAATTTTTTAGTGGTGTGCTCTTTGGATTTCTTGTGATATAGTCTGACCTCTTAGGTGTGTGAATTAAAACAATTTAGCTATGGAGGATCAACATCCTCATATATCTCGAAGATTTCAAGGCCTTCCTCCACCTTCGGTTGTGGAACCTCCACCACCACCTAGACTGCGGAGAATCAATACAAGTGGTTCTTTCAAACTGACTAGTATTAGTGAAAGTTCATGGGAACCTGAAATTAGGTACAATAAACTTGATCATCCATCAGTAAAAATTGAATACTTGCAGGACGAATAGTTTGCAAGGAACTATAATTTACCTCTTACTAATTTTAGAGATCATGTTCTTGTTCAAGTGATGCCTTTCAGTCAACCTGGTCTTGGTGTTTCATCAATTCTTGTCATGTCAAATACTGGAGAAGGACCTGGGGATATCAATACCCCTACTTCAGCCATGTCATCCAGTGGATCATATCCTCTACATGTAAGTGTCTCACTATCAAACATACCTAATGCACCAATAGTGTCTTTAAATTATACTACATTTACTCTGTTATATCCGAGTGCTAGAGTGGTTGGAACTTTAGCACCCGTGAGTCCTACTACCAACTCGGCTAATATGGTGGTTACTAGTGTACCCAATATGTCTTTTATGTCCTCTTCGCTATTTAAAAATTTTCAAAACAATCCTAGTGGTTCCACTCCTCCTTTCCAAGGGTATCCCTGGTATGGAGGACACATTCCTCCATCCATGCCATATGTAGGACCTACACCTACTTTGGTATGTGTGTCTATTGGAATCCTGAATCCTTTATCTGGATTCAGTTTTCAAACCTCAAGTCAGGTCTCAACCACGTCGATTGGAAGCTCTACTTTTTCATTGTTTGGTGGAATTTCAATAGCTCCAGTATCAATGACACCTGTCTTGGGAGAAACTAGACCAACTTAGTACAACACAGCTCAAGTAAGTAACCCCTTATCTTTTGGATTGAACCATTTTAAGAATATTGTCACTTATTCATAGTCAGTGTCTAGGGTAAACCCCAGTGAACCTTATGGGACCCTTGGTGTCAGGCCTTCCTCACAACAAGCTCCACAATATCAATCATCATCTCGACCTTGAATTCCTTTTCTAGAAATTTTGAATTTTCCATGCCTCTCAAACTTAATGAATGACCCTATGTGCCATGATCCAACTTGGCCACCAGTCCCTATCAAACTCCCTTCTGAAATCCCAAAATTTGAAGGGAATATTGTAGAGGACCCTAGATACCATGTCACAACATTCCATATATGGTTCTCTTCTAACTCATTAAATGACGATTCAATTTGGGTATGTCTCTTTCAAAGAACTCTTACAAGTGTAGCAGCTAAATGGTATATTGAACTTTCGTCTACTTCTTATGGAATTTTTCTTGACTTAGCCATTGCTTCCCTCAACTACTTTCAACTTCCAGTCCGGTATGATGTCGATACTAACCTTCTGACGACTTTTTGGTAGAACAAATACACCCACATATCTGACCATATTCAAGAGTGGAAAAGAAGGAAGAGGTTGATCAAGGCTAATATTCCTCCTAATTTTTTGTTGGAATGGTTCTTGAAATATTTCCTACCATATGTTTCAAAGGATGTATCAACTTCAGGAGTAACAACTGAGGAATAGGCCATCCTTAGAGCCTAGCAGCTGGATCTAATCTATGCTCAGTATAGGATTCTATACGAAATTATACCAGATTCACCAAGATCTAATACTGACTTTGCAAAACAAAAGCTTGGACCGCATGTCGATGGCATCGTTGGTTAAGTCTATCCACCCATCGTAGAATCATTTTCCAAAAAAAATCATGAATTATTAGTGAAGCGGTCTACAATGGATAAATCCAAGGTTGTTACCTCCTCCCCTCAAAATGCAAAAGTTTTAAATACACAATCCACCCCAAAGGGCACTCAGCAGTCCGGTGCGAAGAAAAAAGGGAAGAAAGGGGAGGGAAACCTAAACAAAAAAATCCCACAAATAATGTTGAGGGGGGCAAGAAAGAAAATAAAAAGGTAAAGTTCCCTTGCAAACTTTGTCAGGAGGATCACTTGACCTATCAATTCCCTTTAATGGAACAAGCCCGGAAGTTGTTGAAGCAACATGTTGTCCTTAAGGATCCTTTTCCATAAGGACAAAATGTAACTTTGAGTGATTCTAAGAATTTTGTGGGAACTAAGAGTAATCACCCTTCTGATCAATCTTACATCAACATGTTCCACTCCCAAACTTTGTTACAACCTGAGCCAAGAATTATGAATCAGAGTCAAGTTCACAAAAATACAAGAAACCTGTCGAGTCATCAACCCCTCTTTCAATAGAAAAATTGGTCGAACCTATGCCAAAATTACCAAAAGGTGTTTTCAAGAAGACATACCATAAGCCTTATGCAAGGGTTTCTCCCAATTACTAGGTTGTGGGGGATTTATCCAAAACCCCATGTGCTATGTATGCCTTGGAAGTGTTACAAAGTTGTCCATCTCAACGGAATGCACTCTTCGAAGCCATTGGTACTACTAATTATGTGATCCTAATTATTTACTCATGTGAAGGAGTGGAACATATGCCATGTGTTATATTATGTTGTATGTCTTCTGTGTTCTTATTTTACCACACGAAAGGAAGATAGTGACTATTGACCAATTTTATTATACACAGAAAGGTCATACAGAAGCATCAGATTCTAATGTTCCTTTGATCAATCAATCACATTCAAAAAATGAAACCCTAGGAGTTGGTATGTATACATCATTGATGGGAACTTTTTATTTTCCTTCTCCTATTAATTTCTAGGATTGACTAGTGTAGGGAAAATTGTTTGTACAATTGTATATAGGAACGATCCATGGGTTCTCTCATCACAAGTCGAGCCTGGTGTGCCCTTTTCAGCAGCATAAATATCTTACCAAGATTCAATTGATGTTATTGTTGGTGCACTCCTGACTCCTTCTGTCTCATAGGAGCCAGAGGAAGCCTATGTACCTGCATGGGCAGTGAACTCAACCTATTCATGTGATTGATTAGACATGGTTTTTCCGTTCGATGAAGCCATTTTGGAGGAAATGATAGGACCTGACAAAGTATGTGAAGACTTACATCACAAGTCCTATTTCCTACCAGAGCTAAGCATAATTGAAAGTTCTGAGTTCCATGTGAGATTAAGTGAAGGTTCTGATCAACCCGTAAATCCTTTGCCTAAGGAAGGAGTGTTCTCTAAAGGAAAAATGGCCAACATTTCCGCAACTATACCCATAAACATCTCCACTAAACCTAATGTCGTGGAGAATGTTTACATCAGTGCAAGTTCTTCACCTGAATAAATTGCCATTTATACAGCCTTATTTAAGGAGTTTTGCGAATTCTTCACCTAGTATTACAAGGAGATGCCAGGCATCGATCCATCCATAGTAGATCATGAAATATGAACATACCCTAATGTCAGACCCATCCGGAAAAAGTTGCACCCAATGAATTCGTGAAAAGTGAAATCCGTGAAGGCTAAAGCAGCAAAATTATTGAAAGTTGGTTTCATATATCACATATATTTAATAAAATGGGTATCCAACCCAGTCCCGATGGACAAGAAGCAAGGAAATATATGTTTCTGCACGGACTTCATGGATTTAAACAAGGCATTTCCTAAATATAACTACCCCACACCTTTCATAGATCAGATAATTTACGTGTGTGTTGGTAGTAGAGTCTTTTCATTTATGGATTGTATCTCAGGTCCAATATAGTCAAATCCAAATTAAAACCGAGGACCAATACAAGACTGCTTTCATATGCCCCTAGGTTACTTTCATGTATAATATGTCATTTTGGCTTAAGAATGTCGAGGCCACTTTCCAAAGGGATATGAATTTTTCTTTTCATGATATAAAGTATATTGTTGAACCTTACTTTGATGACCTTCCAACTCATTCGAGGAAAAGAAAAGATCATCTGGTGCATCTATGTTAGGTTTTTTAAAGATGTTGACATTATAAGATTTGATTAAATCCCCATAAGTGTGTCTTATTTGTCGAATCAAGGTGATTGTTAGGTTTCACAGTCTCCAATAAAGGTATCAGGGTCAACCCATTGAAAGTCGAGGTGATTATTAATCTGCCTCCTCCTTGAAATATCCAAGAGCTTCAAAGTCTATAGGGTAAGCCTAAATTTCCTAGACGATTCATAGTCAATTATGCTAAGAAACGAAGGTTTTTATGCACTTTCTGAAGAAAGACACCCCATTTATATGGGATGAATCCGCTCAACAATATTTTGAAGCCTTAAAGAAATCATTGCTATCAACCCCATTGTTGCGTCCACCAAATTACACAAAGGATTTTATATTGTATATGGATGAATTTGAATATACGGTTGGGGTGGTGCTAGTTCAGGAGGATGACAACCAACAAGAACACGTCACCTATTATCCTATTCGGGCTCCGGTTGGACCTGAACTTAGGTATTCGCACGTCAAGAAGTTGGCCTTTGCAGCAATATATGTTGTTCATAGGTTATGTCACTATATATTAATCAATACAACCACCATAGTAGTAGATGCAAATCCATTTCAATATGTCGTATCAACGTATTGTTAGAGGAAAGTTCAGCAAATGGATTTTCATACTCCAGTAGTTTGATTTGGACTTCCAGTCTACTAAATTGAAAAAAATATTTAGTATTCGCGGAACTTATCTCTGAGTTCCCTACTAATGAAATTATAATGACAGAAGACGAATTGTTGCCTGGAAAACATATCTTCCTAATTTCAACCGGAAATCCTTGGTACATATATATTCTTATATATATCCATACTTTGAAATGTCGTTCTAACTTCTCACAAGAAGAGCGACGAAAGTTGAGAATAAATGCTAAAAACTACCTCATTATCGTAGACACCTTGTATAGAAGAGGGGTAGATTCTATTCTACGTTGTTTTCTCACTCATGAGGAGGACGAGTTTGTCCTAAATTATTCTCACAGTGAAGCATGTGGGGGTCATTTATCTAGGTTATCCATGGCCCAGAAGATCTTAAGTGTCAATTATTTATATCCCACCATCTTTAAGAATTGTGTGGAAGTTGTGAAATGTTAGAATCCATGTCAGCTTTGCACTAGAAAGATGCGGTCACATCCTACTTCTCTACATCTCATCATCGTGGTAGGACCCTTCATCAAGTGGGGGACATATTTCATGACCTGTAACCCAGTATTTTTGGGGGGCACAATTCCATCATTATCATTGTAGACTACTTTACCAAGCGGGCATAGGTAATGCCTACCTTTAAATCTGATGGTGAGACAATAGCATATTTAATTTTTAACCAAATTATTGCTAGATTCGGCATCCCAAAGCAGATTGTCACATACCATGGTATTCACTTTCAAAATAGAATAATGACTGAGTTGACGACATTTCTAGGGTTTAAACAATATCACTCTTCTTCCTTTTACCCGCAAGCGAATGGCCAGGTAGAAGCTGTTAATAAAATGCTAAAGGAAATTCTAAAGAATTCCATTAATGAAAGCAGGTCAAGTTGGCATATTATGTTGTATCTTGCACTTTGGGTGTATCGAACAATAGTTAAGACTGCTACAGGGTTCTCCCCTTTCCAACTCATCCATGGAATGGAAGTAGTTACACCAGTTGAATGCAAGATACTGTCTCTCAATATTGTGATTCATGTGCTACCTGACACTTTAGACATAGAAGAATGTCCATTGCATCTAGAACACCTATATGAAAAATGAACAGATGTGTTAACAGCAAACAACGCACACAAAGCACGGGGAAAAATTAGTATGACAAAGTGGTCAAACCTAGTTTTTTTTATGAATGAGAACTTGTCTTGGTTTATGACCGGGATAAGGAACCCCTAGGGGCACGAAAATTAAAATCAATGTGGTTAGGCCTGTACATTGTATCGTATTAAAGAAAGGTGCTTATGAATTGGTTGATTATGAAAAGAATAAGCTTCTTGAGCCCTGAAACAGGATTTACCTAAAAAATTACTATGCCTAGTGCTTATGTTTCTTCTTGTACTATAGTTGTATAACTTTATAAATAGTTATCACTTAATTAGTGTTTCTTATGTAGACTTGGTTTTGTTTCATATGTCTGTGGAATGGTTCATAGGATTCGTTGACGGCACAAGCCATCACACTTGCAATCTGGCTTTAGTGGCTTGGGTCATTTATGAACCCACAGGACCACTAGTTTCCTCGGGAACCGCTTGTTTAGGTCCTGCAACTAAAAACGTAGTTGAATACAATGTTTTCATTGAGATCTTGAGAGATGTTATTGTGCATGGTGTTACCTTCCTAGAAGTTAGACTCGACGCCCAATTAGTGTTCTCTTGGATTAATGGAGTGTACCAATGAGACATCCTACTCTATTACATCATTTTTTGAGAATTAGGTTACTTGAAATACATTTTGAACACATTATATACAACCACATTCCAAGGAACAAAAATATAATTACTGATGCATATGATAATTACATATTATATTGGCATGTGTCACATACATTATAACAAAACACATAAAATGATACATAGAAACACATGTAAATAAGTTGGTATATGTGTGTGTATGTGTGTGTGTGTGTGTAAAATATGTCCATATACATCGAGTTCTGGTCTGAAGATCCAATAATAAGTACATCAAAATACAAATTAGGATCAAATTCCATCATGATGCTAGTAACTACAAAGGCTCTACAGCCTCGGCTACCTCTGCCACAGCCTATTGATAACATAGAACAACCTTAGACACCCTCCGTAAGAGGCATAAACAATAGGGAAGTACCCCAACTACATTCTCATGCATGGCCATGGGGATCCTCTCCATCCACGGTGTTGAAACATCATGGGTAATCCTAGCTATCTTTCCCTCCATAACTCGAAGCATAGTTTCACCATCATCTTTGTCCATCGGTCGCCTGTAGGTCTTGGGGTGACCATTTGGCCAAACAATACCAATATATGCATCATACAATATGAATTATACTCGCATAGAATACTTATGTTTTTATACATTTTTAAAACAAAATTTTCATAAAATTTTAAAAACATGAAAATCAAAACTACCCATCTCTCCCCATGCACCTCCCGGGGGAAGAACCAACTCTGGATCGCCACAGAAATATAAACCTACATAGGGAAATTGCTCAAAGGTAGACACTTTCGTACCCCACCATGCATAAAATCCATCATCAAATCTGCTATGGATATCTCCACCACCCTGATGAAGGAACACGTCACCCCACCATGTGAGCCTAGGCTCACGTGGAGGAGTAGGTGGAAGTCTCACCCTAGGACTCAAAATGGGAACTCATTCAAAGAATAAAGTTGCAAGGATGCTAGAATACCCAAATTTTTTCTTCTTCCCCAACTTCCAGTCAAATATTTGTTTCTTCATGTTCATGACTATCCTAGTGCACCAATCAAACACCACACTCTGTAGACATTCTACAACTATATGCATGTGGTTCCGTGTGGCTAAGTGTAATGCATATGTACCCACCACTCAAGTGACGGTACTCACAATAAATTTCAATGGAAAACTTATTACCTAGGTAATTGGTATTTGTGTCCCCGACTTCTGTGTACCTGGAAGGCAACAGGTGTTCATATAGTCTTGCACACTAAGTGGGTCACTCCCACATCCAGTACCAATCAAAATCAATGGTGCCCCCTTATGAGATAAAAAAGTGATGAAATATATGTCATCAATAGTTATTTCAACTGTCTTTCCCTAGAGATCGAACATATCTTGCTCAGGATCCCATAATTGTACCAATGTTTCCAACAAACAAACTTGAGCACGCATATTTGAGGTGCGAAAAAATTTCAAAAAATTGCATCTTCTAAGGGAATTTAGGGTCAATGGATCTCTCAATGCTGATCTATCCATGTCCGCATGCTCTCTCTGCCTCTATTATACCACCATGATTCCTGCAAAATATAATATTTTGGTCATTAGAGGAGTAAAATACACTACCCGCAAAAAATGTGGTTGTCTAGTTAGAACAGTGCTTACCATTTGTGGGTTGCTTGTTGCATACCCACAAATACTTTGAAAGTTCACGAGTTTGTAATGGGCTTGTTGGCAACTTTTCCTAACTCACGTGACCCAGTTTCTGCGCAGCTCATCAACCCAACAAATACCTGAGATACCATCCCGACAGAGCAAGCCCTGTCGAAAACACCTGCGAAGCAGGTGCAGTCTCACCTGAGATATATCTTCAATGGGTAACTGTCGGAACCATTCTTCCACGATTGTCAAGGAATTATAGTCCCTTGGTGTGTAGCCAAGGAGCTCAATGAAGGAAACAAGATGGATGGATGGAGGAGTCAGCCTTGCACTACTGAGCATAGCTATATGTCATCACGTGTAACTTATCCTTGTTCTCAACCTCACAACTGGTGCAACCTATGTGGCACAACTGACTCGTACTAATAGACCATCTGCGACCTACGGCATGACTAAAGACAGAAATGCACAGGCTGACATATACATATATTTCAGTGACACCTTCCCATCATTCATCTACTGATTACAGTATAACATCAAGCATTTAATCAATATTTCATCATTATACAAAAAGAAAATAAAAACCATTCACATAAACATTCACATCATTAATCATCCATTCAAACACAAGAGATAATGTGGAAACCCATCTGGGAAAAACCACCAAGGTGCTCTTCATCTAACATGAGAAAAGGATATAGCACCTTGCAGTCTGCAGGATGCAGACTAATCTTATGATATGTCTTTAAGACTTGGACTTATGGTTCTCATGCTCTCTAGTTTGTTCTTCTACTCTACCTCTACTCATAGCGGTGTTCACACTCAACAGCCAAATCCATGGCTCAACAACCTCTTGTCGCTACCAGACTCTTCCTGAGTCTTCTCTTCCTCTAATCTCTACAACATTACAGCAAAATGGCATCCTTCTCCCTAGATCACCGATGAACAGTCAAGCAATGACTGGAAATCTAACCTTCTTACTTTTGAATAACCAACCTAAAACATAATGACGACCAACTAAAGCAATCACAACCAACCCTTTTACCATTGAATCCCTCCTATTTATACTATTTTACATGACCATGCAGGGTCGACTACATATAGGCAATCTGTTAACTGTCACCATCAGCCGCCCCTCAGGCTACAGCTGTGGTGATTACAACTTGACATGAGCCACTATCCGACTGACTTACAAATAGTCCCTCGTACGTGTTTGGTTGTAGGCTTACGTCGCCTTAAACGAACATGATCTGCACCTGTCGCTTTCTGGCCATTATCACATGTACGCTCCTGCACTCTCCTTTCCTTTGTCATGCGCCTCTCCATTCTTCTTGCATTGGTCCTTTGCTTTCTTCGCAATATTGCTTTCTTTCTATCGTGTACGCGATGCACCTTATTTGCTTGCACACAAACTTATTCCTTGTGCTCCTTTCCCAAGCCAACAGGCCCCAAACACTCACATGTGGCTCATCCCGAGCAACGAAGCAATGGACATATCAGGAGGTGGAATCTACACAGAAGCCTCTTTGCCAAAAAAAAAAATCTTGCGCACCTTCTCCTACTTTCTGCCTTTTGCACTTTGTTCCTTTTTTTTATATAGCGGTGTTTCCTATACCGCGGCTTCTTCCCATACTTAGAAGAATTTTTAGATTACAAAAATCATACAATTTTCTTCTTTGTCATCATCTGAAGACTCTTTAATGGTGAGTTCCATTTTTTACTATCACCAAGGTTGTTAGCGTCCCATTCCAACACAGCAATCCAATTCTTATTATCGTTCTCAGGCTCTTAGGGTTTTTCGTGTGCTTGTTGTAGCTTGTCTTCTTGTTGTTCTTCCTCGATTTCATCCTTTTCTTCATATGGCTCTTCACCACCCTCTTTTCCATAGATATGGACTTTGAAGAATGCAACATTGTACATATTGAAAACCAGAAAATCCCTGCATGCAAGGGTGGTAGAGGTGAATGATTCACCAAATTTTAATGAATTTCACCTCAGCATCATGGTTTCCAAGATGTATCTAGCCATGTGGCCCTTCCCTTGTCACTCGACACATGGAGACCTCTCCTAGACGGCCGAAAGTTGAGCCTGCTTGCCAGCCCTATAGACTTTGTCAAATGTGGCAAGGACTCTGGTCCCTACCCTACAGACTTTGTCAAATGGGGCAAGAAATCTGGTCCCTACCGGAGTCCTTTCGGGTGTCATAGCCAGGGCTGCTAACCTACTAAAACAGAAATATCCAAGGATGAATTCGCCAGAGACTTCTAGTTGGGTCGAAACAACTTGCATACTAGTGACATCTTTCTTTTTCCCATATTCAGAGATACCTGACACACTGAAGGCTGCAGCAACTGCTTTAGCCCGGAGGGCTGCTCGCCATGAAACACCCCAACCCATCTGTAACTGGTGCTCAAGCAGCACGACCAAGTGATGCCTATAACTGGTGCTCAAGTAGCACGACCAAGTGATGTTTTCTCTAGGCATGCCCTTATTTTATAAGAGGATCCTCGGGTCACATGCCATGTAGGCTTATATAGGTGCATCATTAGGACAAGACCTTTGTCTGTTGTACTAGATCTACCTCTCATATTTTCTATGATTAACCGTTGCCTTCATTCTCTCGTACCAATAGCCGTGATCGAGTATTGACATAATGGTCGGTCACAATCACAGAGTTTCCCACACTTGATCCACCTAGGGCGATATCTTGTCACAAGCACCAAATATTTGTGAAATCTTTATGCATTTAACGGTCTATTAGTGTCTGCCAGCTGTCTCGAGCCTCCCACCATTTGTCGCTTAGCTGGTTTACTGGTGGGTTTATGATCCGTCGGAACTCAACTTGTGTGCATTAAAAGTTTGTGTTAAAAATAATGCGTTCAGCAGGTGAATTAATGGAACAGCATTAACAGAAATTAAATACTGAAAACAGATGAAAACAAACTGATAAATAGATATAAAGAAGCATAGAATCATAGCGTCACAAACAGAAGTTGATAACGGAGTTCACCCCCTCCACTGGGCTATGTCTCCGGGTCCCTCTCCAATGGGTACCGATCCAATTAATCTCTTAAAAATGGTACAAAATGGTTCTGGAAACAACTTTAGCAACTGTAAACAGAATGTTGTACAAATTCTTTAAGACCTTTCTCTGGAAATTACAATCATCCTTCGTAAGGCAAAGAAAGCCAAAGTATGACAGAGAATGTCGACTTCCACAGTAACAGCATTGGAACACTTTACAGCAAACTCTTCGAGCTTCGTATAACAGAGAAATGATGTACTACGCTCTGAACGAACTGAGTCCCCTTCACTGGCCAAAATCCCCTATTTAAGCATTTAGCGGGAGGGATAAGTAACCGATTCGATTCCATCATCTCAGCTGCTATCTTTTTTATTATTGTTACAACCCTATGCTAAAACTGAACCATGCAATTCAGCCAAATCGCTACCCAAGCGTTATGGTACCACGACGTTCCATATTAGTGAAACGTTGCAACCAACTCCACGCACATATGGTGACTCATAACACGTTGCAATGACCGTTACGCACATATGTTGCACCATACCATAGCGTCACACGTAACGTAACCATTTGATGTCACCACTAACTTCGCGATGTCGCAGCAAGTGCGATAAGTATGTCGCAGCTAAGTTTGTCACAGCAAGTGCGATAAGTATGTCGTAGCTAAGTCTGTCATAGCAAGTGATAAGTCTGTCGTAGCTAAGTCTATCGTAGCTAAGTCTTTCGCAGCTGAGTCTGTCGCAGCTAAGTCTGTCACAGCAAGTGATAAGTCTATCACAGCTAAGTCTGTCACAACAGTGTGATAAGTCTGTCACAGCAAGGTCTAGTCACAGCAAGTGATAAGTATGTCGCAGCAAAGTCTGTCACAACAATGTGATAAGTCTGTCGTAGCAAAGTCTGTCACAGCAAGTGCGATATGTCACCACTATGTTTAGCATATGTGTGGAACATACATGTGTTATTTTCTTTGAACCATAGATTAATAACTATTGTACCATATTGGATCAGTGTAAATTAAAGATGAATCATCCTCTGGATCATTCCTCCCCATTGGAGAGCTTTTGGACCACCAAAAGCCTGATTTATTCTGCAAGTAAGTGAGGGTATAGCTCCCTCACTTTTCCAATCTCCATCCATCTTGCTTTCCTAGGATGCATGCCCTTAAGCCCCACTCGGAGGTACTCAGCATTCCCCCTTCGTGAAGTCCTTACATTTCTGTCAAGAATAACATCATCCTGCAACTCATTCATATATTCAAGTGCTATATCATCAACTCAAGGAATTTGCATGATAATTTCCTTATCCATGATCATAGGAGGCTCATACAATTTAAGATTCTCAACATTGACAACTGAATAAATTTGCATGTATGGAGGTAAATTCAAGCAAAAAGCATTAGTACCGATCTTTTCCAAGATCTCAAAAGGACCATACCGGATAGGTTTAAGCTTTTTACCTTCACCTTTCATCCTTTCTTTGGTGATATGTAACCAAACTCGGTCACCAAGCTGAAATTGATGATCAAATCGATGCTTATCATGCCTGGCTTTGTACTTTGCCTGCCTCTTCTCCAACTGTTCTTGAACTACCTGCTGTACTGCTTGGACTCTCTGAATGAACCTTAGCGCTTTATCTGCATCATGTTTTCCATCCACTGCATCTTTGCCAAAAGAGAAGTCCATCGGTGTTTTTGGCAGATAACCAAAACAAGTTTCAAAAGGAGATTTTTTCGTGGAAGAATGAACTGCATGATTGTAGGCATGTTGTATATACTACAACTGCTCATCCCATATTTTAGGATGCTTACTACAATATCCTCTGAGTAGCTGAACCATTGTCCTGTTTACTACCTCTGTTTGCCCATCGGTATGTGGATGAAAAGTTGTACTTTTCTTTAGTTTAGTGTCCATAAGCTCCCATAAAGTCGACCAGAATTCTCCCAAGAACTGGGAATCCCGATCAGATACAATAGACATGGGTAGCCCAAAATGTACCCAAACATTCTGAAAGAATAGATGAGTTGTTTGTTCAGCAGTGATATGTTTGTTACATGGCATTAAGATACACATTTTGTTGAATCTATCCACAACAACATATAGATAATCATGCCCTTTTCTAGACATAGGTAGTCCTCCTACAAAGTCCATAGAAATTCTTTCCCAAGGACGAGAAGAAACTGGAAGAGGTGTGTACAAACCCAATTTCCTATTGCTAGGCTTACTTGTTGCACACATAACACAGCCTCTTATGTATTTAGCTATAGTTTCTTTCATCTGAGGCCAATAACAATGATTCTGCAATATAGACAATGTTTTACTTACTCCAAAATGTCCTGCAATCAATAAACTATGTGCCTCTCGTATCACATGCAATCTTTCTTTCTCTGGAATACAGAGTTTACCGAGATGATACAAGAGCTAATCATGCACAAAATAGTTCTCTTCCTGTTTACTATGGGTTAATGATGCATATACTTTCTTAAAATCTTTATCTTCTGCATACTGTTCAATGTAACTTTCATGTGTTAATGAACTGTTCTGAAGAATGATTGAAGCATTCATAGGTGGCGTTGATAACATGTATGCTACCTTGTTATGAATTCCCTTTTTGTACTTAATTACGAGATGAAACTGTTGTAAGAATCCCATCCATCTTAAATGCCTACTTTGTTGTACTTTAGTTTGAGATTGTAAATATTGAAGTGGCTGATGATCAGTATGTATGACTGTTTCTTTTCCCATGATATAATGTTTCCACTTCTTCACACTCTGTACCAAAGCATACAACTCTTTGTCATAATTTGGATAGTTACTTACCGCAGTAGAGAATGTCTCCGAATGGTAACAGACTGGCTTCCTTCCTTGCATCAAAACTGCTCCCATGGCAAACCCGTTGGCATCGGTTTCGATCTCAAATGGCTGTTGCAAATCTGGCAATGTTAGAACTGGTGCTGTGCTAATCTTTTCCTTCAAGGTGTCGAAGGCTCTCTGATGCTAGCCTCCCCACTGGAAAATTTCTTTAACACTTGCCAATGCATGTAATGGAGCAGCAATGGAAGAAAACCCAAAAATGAATTTCCTCCAATACTGAACCGCACCCAGAAAACTTCTGATTTCAGTAACGGTGTTAGGTTGTGGCCAGTTTACAATGACAGCAACCTTGTCTGGGTCCACTCACAGGTGGCCTCCACCAATAATATGGCCCAGATATACTAAAGAAGTTTTAGCAAATTCACATTTGGACATTTTTACATAAATATTTTCCTTCCTCGGTACATCTAAAACTTTCTTCATATGTACTATATGCTCTTCCCAGGTTTTGCTAAACACTAGGATATCATCCAAATATAAAATTACAAAATCATCAATGAATGGTCGAAAGACATCATTCATGACCCGCATGAAAGTAGCAGGTGCGTTACAAAGCCGGAAGGGAATAACAAGCCATTCATTAAAACCCTGTTTTGTTTTAAACGCTGTTTTCCAGGCATCATTTTCAGCAACACGGATTTGATGATACCCACTACGCAGATCCAATTTTGTAAAATAAATGGCATGTTTCAACTGATCAAGAAAATCATCAATGCGAGGAAGAGGATACCTGTTTTTAATGGTGATTTTGTTAAGGGACCTGTAGTCGATACACATCCTCCACGACCCATCCTTCTTTGGAACCAAGACTATAGGAGAGCCACAAGGAGAAGTCCTTGGTCGGATGACCCCCTTCTAAATCAGCTCCTGAACCTGCTTCTTGATCTCCTCATTCTGCATTACAGACATCCGGTACATGGCTATGTTCGGGAGTGGCACATCCTGCTGCAAATGTATCTCATGCTGAATCTCCCTCTTTGGTGGTAACCCTTTCGGATCTTGAAACAAATCATCATACTCAGAAATGATTTCAATTAGTTCATATTTATGCTCAGGGTCACACCCTTCAAAATATTTAGAGATCTCATCATTTTTCTCCTTAACCATCATTAACACGAAATTCTTACTAGCATTTACCAACCTCTTCATTTGTCCTACAGAGACTATGGCTAGATTGGTCTTTATCTTATGTGCTCGTACAATATATTCTACACCATATTTAAAAAGATGATACTTATTCTTCTCTCTATAAAATACCGCTTTCCGGTCATACAAATATGGACTCCCAAGTACAATTCCACAAATGTCAAGTGGTACTACATCTAGTTCTACCTCATCTATGAAATTTTCAGTAATGGCAAACTTTAATACACATTTCTTTGTAACTTGCAATCGTGTATCATTAGTAACCCAACCTAGAGGATAGGGCTTTTCATGAGGCATAGTAACTAAATGCAATTTCTTAACCACTTCTTCTGATATCATATTTACTTGTGAACCACTATCAAACAATGTATCAATCTTTGTGTGATTTGCAATGACACGAACATGAAACAGTGCACTTCTATCTTTATCATTAAGCTTAGAAGTAGATGGCAGATTTATACTTGCACTAGAACTTGATTTTGCATCAATGGGAAGTGAGATACTTTTATTCTTACCCTGGATTCCGACAGCTGTAACCTTTGTTTCATCACCTGAGTCGGATCCTAAGTCTTGAATAACTGCTGCAGTAGCTTTTGCTTTGCCTTTATCCTTGTTTCCTCCGAACTTCTTTGGCCTTAAATCTGGATGAAGTTTCCAACACTTAGAGACATCATGTCCCTTCTGACAATGCAAACATGTAGGCTTTTCACCCTCTTTCTTAACAGTAGCCATCTTATTTTTCCCCTTATCTTGACCTTTCGATTTGCTGTCAAATTTAAATGATTTCTTCACAAAAGTATCATTAGCATGCTTACCCCT
>LPNX010616351.1:833981-844851 GCA_001517045.1 Pseudotsuga menziesii
GTTCATCGAGTAGAATTTCCATCATGTCTTTCATGCTCATAAAAGCCTCCAAAAACTCAGTTTATGAAATAACAGGTTTTTCCCGTTCTGTATGTCCTTCTTCCCCCCGTGGAGAAGACATGGTTCTTGAGAATGTTCTCCTTGAGCCAACCTCAGGATCTCCTTCAATTAATGCTCCTTCACCAAGCTTTAACCTGGACCTGGTAAGCATTCACAAACTTGCACAAGCAGTCAACCAGATCGGATACCATAACATGATCCGTCAAACCTCAACTTGTGTGCATTAAAAGTTTGTGTTGAAAAGAATGCATTCAGCAGGTGAATTAATGGAACAGCATTAACATAAATTAAATACTGAAAACAGATGGAAACAAACTGATAAACAGATATAAAGAAGCATAGAATCAGAGCGTCACAAACAGAAGTTAATAACGGATTTCACCCCCTCCACTGGGCTACGTCTCCGGGTCCCTCTCCAATGGGTACCGATCCAATTAATCTCTTAAAAATGGTACAAAATGGTTCTGGAAACAACTTCAGCAACTGTAAATAGAATGCTGTACAAATTATTTAAGACCTTTCTCTGGAAATTACAATCAGCCTTCGTAAGGCAAAGAAAGCCAAAGTATGACAGAGAATGTCGACTTCCACAGTAACAGCATCGGAACACTTTACAGCAAACTCTCCGAGCTTCGCATAACAGAGAAACGATGTACTACGCTCTGAACGAACTGAGTCCCCTTCACTGGCCAGAATCCCCTATTTAAGCATTTAGCAGGAGGGATAAGTAACCGATTCGATTCCATCATCTCAGATGTTATCTTTTTTATTATTGTTACAACCATATGCTAAAACTGAACCATGCAATTCGGCCAAATCGCTGCCCAAGCGTTATGGTACCACGACGTTCCATATTCCCGAAACGTTGCAACCAACTCCACGCACATATGGTGACTCATAACACTTTGAAATGACCATTACGCACATATGTTGCACCATACCATAGCGTCACACGTAACGTAACCATTTTATGTCACCACTAACTTCGCGATGTCGCAGCAAGTGTGATAAGTATGTCGCAGCTAAGTCTGTCACAGTAAGTGAGATAAGTATGTCGTAGCTAAGTCTGTCACAGCAAGTGATAAGTCTGTCGTAGCTAAGTCTATCACAGCTAAGTCTTTCGCAGCTAAGTCTGTCATAGCAAGTGATAAGTCTGTCACAGCTAAGTCTGTCACAACATTGTGATAATTCTGTCGCAGCAAAGGTTGTCACAGCAAGTGATAAGTTTGTCGCAGCAAATTCTGTCATAGCAGTGTGATAAGTCTGTCGGAGCAAAGTCTGTCACAGCAAGTGATAAGTCTGTCACAGCAAGTGCGATATGTCACCACTATGTTTAGCATATGTGTGGAACATACATGTGTTATGTTCTTTGAACCATAGATTAATAACTATTGTACCATATTGGATCAGTGTAAATTAAATATGAATAATCCTCCGGATCATTTTATAGTGCACCATTATTTCCACGCAAATTCCTCTTTCTGCTCAACTTCGTCTTCCACGCATGTTACGCTGGGGAAGTCTCCTTCACTTCTTTCCTCCATAGTTGGGTTTTTTTTTTTTTTTTGGTTATTCTTGCGTGCCTCAACTTTATTTCCTTGCACAATTTTAAGTTGCCAACGCTAGCTTAGGCTGCATAGCAGGATGAACCTTTTCTTGGAATGTCCTCACTATCTGTTGAACCTTAGCCACTTCCTATGGAACTTCTTCTGCTTGTGCGGCCAACTGCTCAACACGGTCAGAATGGACATGTTCCAATGATTCCACCTCTATTGATTGTACTATGCCTTTAAGTCTTTGTTGTACCGGCTAAATAAGGTCTGTGAGTCACTCGGTTGCTGACTAATGCATCTCTACCTCATCTTCCCTAGTTTTTTTCTCGTTTGCTAAGGGTCTGCAGTTCTTGCTGCAATCTCTTGATCTCTGCATTTTTGAAAAAATTCTATTGGAGGGGTAGCTTCCTCATTTCTACCTTTACAGCACTAATTTTCTCATCTTCCTCTCACACACTCTACCTGATTTTCTTAGTTGTTTCATCTTCAAGCAACGCTCCCCGAATGGTAGCGACAGCATCTGCGGCCTTTGCACAGAGGGCTTCGCCTTCTCTGATTTTCTCAGCAGCTTCAGATGCTGCTCTTATTCTTTCCTCAAGCACCTCTAGGGGTGTGCTTTGCATCTTCCTGGCTTACAGCTCCTCCACTTGTTGTCAAATATCTTGTGCAATTTTGCAAGCCTAGTCACTTTAGCCAGGGAGTCTTCATCTTCTTGCCCTACTTCTGATGGGAACGCTGGAATGGAATTCTTGATAGAGTCCACTAATGCGATGCAATTTTATTCATGCACTAGTATTTCCTGTTCTTTTTCGGCAAGAAGGGTGATGCACCCCTGCAGTTCTTGCTCTTTCTCCTTCAATAGGGCCTTGCGTAGCTTTTCCTTTCATTGTTGTTTTGTTGCATGGTAAGCAACAACATTTTCCCTTAGCCAAATTTCAGACGCAGCTGCCTGCTGAATGCTATAGACTTCCTCCAAGGCTATCTTGGAGAATTCTATCTGCACACTATTTTCATCAGGACCTACACTTGTCTCTGTGTTTTCCTCTAGGCCTGCCTCTGAATCACCACTTTTATTGGTGGCACTAATACTGGTGTAACTAGTGGAATACTGGGATCAATTCCATATGTCTCAGCCTCCACTGTGGCGTTGACATCCTGGATGGACTCTATCAACTTATTGAGATGGCCCTCTACTTGGGTAGTAATGTTTACTTGTTGCTTCCTCGGACTAGCAAGCTTATCTTGCGCGACCTTAGCAACAATGTTAGCAATTTCCTATAGTTCATCTTCAGTCAATGTGTTCGTATTCGTTGTTCTGTTGGATTTCTACTTCTTGCGGGATGAGTGGCCATCTTGCGCAACCTTAGCAACAATGTCAACAATTTCCTATAGATCATCTTCAGTCAATTTGTTCGTGTTCATTGTTCTGTTGGATTTCTACTTCTTGCGAGATGAGTGGCCCTCTTCTTGTTGTGCATGCATCTCTGTCTGCACATGCTCTTCACTTGGCGGATGCTTTGATGCATGATAGTCCGTGTCATCAATATTATCATCATCCTCATTGTGTTCCTATGATGGATCATCTTGGTTGCTGTCACATTCATGCTCTTCATTATTAACTTGGTGAAGCGGTGGTTCCTCTTCATTCTTCCCTTCAGGAAATGGCTCTGCTAGTAGGCCATGCCATTCCTCTGGCCAAAGATTAATAATTGCATCCACATCCTCATTTGTCACCATGAAGTCCGCATGGTGCACCTGCTTGATTGTGTCCTTTTGTGGCTCTAGGATCATATTATGTGTATCAGCTTGAAACTTGATGAATGCAACATACATGTGTACCGTCGCAGTGTGGATTCTGTGAGATTGGAAAACAACATCACGTAGTGCCTCTGCATATACAAATAATGCAATGTTGTTATCCTTCTATCGATTGGCATCTACTTTATCTTCCCACGAATTATGGTACCTTGCACCAAGGCAAGATAGTGGGACATCCATCTCGACGTAGTCCAATGGGTTACCCCACACAGTGAACGAAATCAAGATCAGCAGCTAGGAATAGCGGAATTTGTAGGTGTCATTGTGCTGCGCCTGTAGCGCATCATCTATGAGTTCACTCAGTAGGTACCACAACCAATTGAATACTCCTCCTAGTGCACATAAATATGCTAGTTCCACCACCGCTATGGAACATTGATTGGGTATCATCTTGTGGAGCATATTACAGGATAGGATCTTTGCGGTGACACACACAGTTTTGTCCTGGATGGGCCCAATCAAGAAGCCCTGACCCGCTCACTGAAGGCTATGCTTCTGCTTGATAGGGTGGATGTCTTGCTTGGCCAAGTATGGTGCAGGGTCGTCTCTTTTGTTTGGGAGGCCAGTGATCCTTGCAATTAACTTAACATCGATCGGATATGGCTGATCCAGCCATAGGCATCCTTAATGGAAGCAGACCAGTAACTGCTTCCCTTACATATTGACTTGTACGCTATGGCCAAAGTGAGGCATGAAAAACATGGTTGTTAGACCTGCACGGGCAAGTCCCTCGGCCATGTCCATTGCCCTGAGCACCTGGGCGTCACTGGTAGCAAACTGGTCCACGACCATGTAGTCTGTTATCTGTAGTCCTTATTCTTGCTGAGTGTCAAATTCCTAAATCTTCAACCTAGCCAACTCAGGTAGGATATCCTTTATCAAGGGAACACTGAAAATAATTAGCGACGCTACCAGAGTAGTCACCACCTTCTTTGGGAGATCTCTCTACCCTGCATCAGTACTCCTTGGTCGAATGTAATGCGGTAAATTCGGATCAACTCGCTCTTCCTCCAGCTCTCTTTGTGGCACCAAGTCTTCATCCATGACATCTTCTGCTTGATCTCCAATAGGTGCCTTTCCTTGCTCATTCGGAGCATCTGTAGCCTTGTGTTTTCTCCACTGTAGTGGTGGTGGCCCGGACGCCTCTCCTGGTTGCGTTTGATTGGGTTTACTCAGCTCTCTGTCAGGTGCTATAGCTGCTTTTTGTTTGTGTGTTATTACCATGGGGTCAATTTCTGGTTGTTGTTGTGGTTTTTGTACCTCAGGTGACTGTATTTCTTCTTCCTCATCAATGGGGCAACCAGAGATAACAATGGCGTCTGATGCCTCACTGTCATAGGGGATGTTAATTACCATGGACATCAGCATGATTGAACAAGGATGGCAAGGTTTAGCTCTATAATCATGAGGCTCTAGTTCTCTCAGGTCTCATTGTTCATAACAGAATGCTTGATGGGGAAACCAAATGTTTATATAGGCCTCTGCGTCCAGCAATCATCATTTGACAGGAGGTGGAGGTCTAATCGATCTCTCGGGTTACTTCTGCCGACACTTTCTTCACTAACTTCTGTAACTCGCTTTCTAGGTTGTACCTATTAGGCTAGTTATGGTAGTTATGCAGAGGACAGGTGATGGGACCAAAAAGTATGCCTCCCTATTCCTCATACTGCGTTGAATTAATCTCACTTAACTATCACGGCTACCAAAATCTTTGTCAAATATTCATTGCTTAATGTCGGTCAGCCTGTCATTCCCACTTTTTGCATCCTTTTGTCGCTTTTTTCTTTTTCCTACATGCTAATGGATTTTTGCTTTGCTCGCTTTTTTCGTGCTTCCTTTTCCTTGCTTGAGTTCGCAAGGTGACTTTATTCTTGCATGCTTCATTTCTTGCGCTTATATCTTGTGATTGTATGGTGGTTCTGTCGCAATCCTGCGACATAGTAGGTTACATCTTCTGGCCTCTTCTTTTTTTCTCTTTTTTTTTCATTTGAACCCGGGATGTTATGCATGTCGTAGTACAGCTTCGAGCGACTGTTGTTCACCAAAACCGCGACATAGGTATCTAACTTTTGGATTTTTTACTACACCCATATCAGTGATGTGCACGATCCTATATGGTCCTAGCCACTGTGTCTTCAGCTTTCCTGGGCACTCGAACAATTTGTTGTCATATAGTATGATAAGTCCTTCTCCTTTGACTTTCTTAACACTGACAGGTTGATCATGCCATGCTTTTTTTCATTGCTTACTTGGTTTAGCATCTAGTCGCAGGGGTATTTTCATCTCCCCTAAGTCTCCCAGCGATATTCCCCTCATTTCTAAGAAGTTGCTAGGGACTAGGTTCAGATGCTCATGCAATAGATTCGTGATCTTTGCAACTGCTTCCTTGTCCCAATAATCCACGATATTCGTGAACTTTGGTTTCTTTGGCGATTCGATATGTACTTCCTTGATTTTCAGGGGCTGGGGGAACTGATCACTTGTAATGCTACTTCCTTCTACGTCTCGTGTGTCCTCTAATTATGGACTACTGATATTAATCTAATCATCATCTGGGTCTCTGGTTAGACTATACTACTGAATGGCTGCACTGCATTGGTGAGAATTAGCCTCTTTGATAGGGATCTTAGCAACTATATTCCCCTTTTTCATTTGAAGCGCAGCGTCACTTGTAGGGTGTTTCTTAGCAAATTCAAATGTATGCGCAAACTGCTTAGCGATTCTTTCAAAATGTTGGGTTTCTTGTCACAGCTCCATAGAGGTATGCCAGGTTTTAGGTGTCATTTCTAATGTGTATATGAAACCCTCATAGGTGGGTATCTCCCTTGACTCACTCTCCACCCGTCGCACAGATCTTGTAACTCTTGCACACCTTATCATAGAGAATTCATTTAATATTTTTCCAACCCTCTAAAGCCTCACCTGAGTCAGATGTACATGAACTCGCGCATCTCCATCTCAGGTTTCCATCTATTGTCAGATTTGTATAATCTTCCTGCATATCTATGACATTGTATATCTAGTCGAGGTAGTCACCTTGTCCCTCATTATAGACAGGCTCGACATATATTTGTCCCTTGAATGGATCGATGGGTGATACTACACTCATTTCCTCATCTTTGAATGAGAGAATCCTTTTCTTGAAATTTATGATGGTCTTATTGTCTATGGCCCAATCTATTCCTAGCAAAGTGGGGTATGGGTTTGTGTCATCAACAATGTTAATGACTTCAAAGTCTGTAAATGTGTGCAATCCTTCAACATCGACGGGTACATTGGTCAATCGGCCAATGGATAGGACCTTCGCCTGATTGGAAAGTCGCAACTGGATAGGAGACTAGTCTAAGCGCGGATTTCCCATACTTTCCCAAGTTTTTTGCATCAATATATTGACATCCGAGCCTAGATCCAAGATGTGATAATCCATGTCATAGTCACCTATCTACACAGTCATCCTCAACTTGCGACCAGTTTTACATTTTTTTCGTACTTGGTTAACTTTCTTCTCAGGTCGCAACTCTATAGGTATCTCTTCTATCATTGCTTGTAGTTCTGCAATAGCATCTTTATCTTGCATTAGTGTTAAACAACTTGACAGAAAGGTTCTTAGCTTACTAACCTTTGGTGGAACCTTCCTTTGCAATATGTGTTGAAACCGTTCAGGCATGTCCTTGACCTCTATAGAAGTCGACGATACTTCTGGGCTTATGAATTCTGATTGTACATCCTAGAATACTTCTTTATGTTTCTGGATGTTCAGGGGCTTATTTTTTTGTGTCACTGGCCTCACTTGTGGTTGTGGTTGTTCTTTGTGGTTTGTCTTGGGCTATTCTAGTCGTCGCTCCTCCTTGAGTTATGGCAGCGATGTTCAGGTCTTGTGGTTCAGCCATAATCATATGAACATTCACATTCGGATTCGGGTTCGGGTTCTATGCAGGGTTAGTTCCTACAATTGTCCTTTCTTTCCACTTTGCGATCAGCTGAGGACATTGTTCGACATTATGGTCCTGTCCCTTACAGTATGAACATGTCTTCGCAAGTTCTAAACAATATCTAGCATAGTGACCCGGTTTTCCATAGTTATAGCATGTAACTTGACCTCTTCCTCTAATAAATCCTCCTCCTCCACCTCTTCCTCTGAATTTTCTTCCACCCCTTCCCTGTGGGTGTGGTTGTTGTGGTGGATACTGGTTCTGCTGGTAGTCTGATTGATCAGGGTTTTGTTGCACGTACAACTGTTGAGGTGTGTACTGCGGTTGGTACTAATTAGGTGGGAACAGTGCAGGCCGATACGAGACTTGCACCGATTCAGCCTGAGCGAACCCTTCATTTTTCATTAAGTAGGTGTCGACAATCTTTTCTTTCAAGAGCTGATATGCTCTACAATATTTCTCATCATGTCCTACTAATTTTGAAAATTTACAGAATAAGTTTGCGGGGGTACCTACAACTTTTTGCAAATATAAAAATTCTTCGTCTCGATGGCCTCTTCACTGGCATATGTGACACCACGGTATACCATGGCCATTTAATGGGTTGGGTGTACCTGATGCAATGTAGTTCAGGAAGGTCAGACAGTTATCCTTAGTGTGTCCATCCGTCCTACATTTTGTGCACCATAAATATTCTTGTGCTTCTTTACCCTTGTTGATGTCTTGAAGTTGTATCATCAGATTGGCCAGCTGCGACTGGATCTGCACCATCCCTGCGGCACCGGAGCTAATGGGTAAGGCCTCTAACTTCATTTCTAGTTCTAGTGCTTCTGTCTGTGATTCAATATTTTGCTGCATTAACGACCCTCGTGTTGGAGCAGGGTCCCGTAGCTACAGAAGAAGCTGCTAGTTTTGGCGGAAAGATATAGTTTTGGCGGAAAGAAGACAAGGCAGAGCTACGACGCCGTAGCACGTTTCTAGCTGGAGAGCAGAGCCGGAAACCATGACTTTTGGGATAGAAAATTCAAGAAGGCAACGGTACCCGAGCGGCCGAGAGAAGAAAGCTCAACCACTGCATTGAAGGCAGCGGCGGAAGACAGGAGGGCTCAGCAACCCTCATAAAGAAGAAGGAGCAACGAGGCTCAAGTATTGAAGGCGAGGGACAGAAAGCAGAGAAGCGGTGCATAGTACCCATGGTCAGTGTCGGGAAGCATGGAAGACTGCAGAGAGCTGTGGTGTGACGGGAAGAAGCTACCTCAAGGACAGAGAGGACCGACTGTCACTAATTAGGGTATGGGTTTACTGTTGGGACAGGCCCACAGTGTTGTAATGGCGAGACCTTCGGGCCGCCTATAAAAGCTTGCATTTTTTATTGTAAAGGGTTAGCTAATCGGTCAGTTAGCCAGTTGGTTGGCTCGTAGGATGAGTCGTTAGTCGGTCAGTATATTATTTTGAGGTAGACTCAAGAGTCAGTCAGACAGACTGTGTTGTAACGATCCAGACACCTAGCTTGTCTGTGAGTCATTTGAGTCTGTATGTAACCATCCACAGAGAGGAAAGAGAGGGAAGGATCTATTGAAAGAAAGGCAATATAGAGATAGAGATAGACCAGAGATATAGGAGAGATCTCGTGCTGCATATGCAGTGCAACAGACTGTGCTAACTTCCCTCAAGATATATAATAGAAGCACAGTTTGGTGGGCGTAACTCCCATCCTGGGGGTGAACCACGTTAAATCTGTGTGTTATGTGTTGTATGAATGTGATTGTATTTGCTTATTGTTACTGGTTATTATGCATATGATGTTAGTTGCAGTAAGTGAATGTATGTATTGCTCAGCTCATGATAATGCAAGAAGATAGACATAAGTTGAAGTATTTTAGTAAGCTGTTTAAAGACTCCTTTACGTCTGTTTCTAATGACCATTTAATCACAATATAAATTCTGAGAAGTAGAGTTTCGCACCGAGACATAGTCAACGCTAAGAGTGCAAAGTCGTAGTGGTAGGATATTGCAGGGAGGCGATATCGCACCAGCAGATGAGCTGCGGTGCGCGAGACTGCGAGCTGAGGGCTTAGCGTTGAGGAGAGGTTGGGTGTCTCGCAGTGCGCGGAGATGCGATACGGTTGGAGATATTGTGAGTAAGTGGAAGTTGCGCAACGTGGGAAGAATCCGTGCGCCTTGCGTGTGGGTAAGAATCGCATGGTGAAAAGGGCTGCGAGTAGAAGGGGATGTGCGATGCGCAGGGTTAGCTGACCTTGTGAATCATAGGAGTAAGAGGAGAAAAGTAGGATGCGCAGAACCTGGTCCAAGACACTTGAGTCTTGGCCAACCCATTAGATTCACTTCGGGTGAGACTTCATATCGCTTCGCGGTCTGTGGCCGAAAGGGACAGTGAGTTAGGGGTGTTGTTGATTGATTATAGTAAACCCGGGTCTACCCATGCAATCAACAAATGGTTTCGTTGCCGGTTTAAACGACTGGGAGTCAATGTTATGTTGGCATCCTACTAGAGAAGAGTTTCACCAGTGGCTAGATTCAGACTTAAGGGAGTTCGCCAAAAAAGAGAATAGGAGTCCGAGACTAAGCACAGAAGCCTGGTTAGAAAAGCATATCGCTTCAGACATAGACGCTATATTTTTTGCAACCTACGGAAATGATATTTTCGACTGGTTATCCAAGTTGACAGATAGGAACACATTCAATAAGAAAAGAAACATTGTCTGGACACCGGAGTTGATTCAGACCGTGTAGAACCTCGACAATCCGATTACGAGAGCAGTGGACTTCTAGCTGACAAGTGTGCTAGAAGGCTTCGTTACAGAATTTGCAGTTGACCATAGAAAGAGCTTCAGCGCAGCTGAACGATACTTCTTCAGAGGATACCGTGGTAAGTACCTAAGATCTCTAAACTTGTCCCTTAAGATGCTGCTATATGAAAAAGGAACAATGGATCTAGTCTCAGATGAATAAGTAAAGATAGTAATGTCACAAGAGTTTGAAAGTGATTTTGATGACATTGGATGAACACGTAGTGGAAAGAAGTATAAAGTAGATTTTAGTTCTCCTGTATTTGAAGACAGATCAGAAAATATTAGACAACAGAGCCCTAGCACCATAGAAGAACCAGAGGGGGGTATCCCTTACCACCCCTACACTCCACAGAAACAGACAGGGACTCAGAATAACCCTGTCGGTACTCCATCTAGTAGCTCACAGTCAGTACCTACTCCCGCTACAGCACCTTCACCTACACCGCTGAGTAGTAGTACCCCAGTCAGTCAGAACCCACCACAGAGAAATAGAATGGGAGACGACATGAAGCTACCTATTTTTAAAGGTACAGGAGCATAGGACCCGAAACAGCATTGGTTCCTATGCGAAGCTATGTGGACCATTAAAAAAATCAACGATGATAACCTTAAACTTGTACAGTTGGTCACCACACTCAGAGATAGAGCCTTGACATGGTACATAAAGTATACTACATTACCCAAGACGCTTGCC
>LPNX010616351.1:845111-886944 GCA_001517045.1 Pseudotsuga menziesii
GTAAAACATAAGGACATCCACCTCCGCAATGCCCTTTGCTTCAGAAGTATGTACAGACACCTAAAAACCTATACTGTATCTTTTGTAAGTCCATCGGGCACGATCAACAAGACTGTCGAGCTTATGACCTCATGTCAGAAAGAACACAGGATGTGTACAGAGTCCAAGCAGACACACAGGGTCCAGCAACCGGACCACAGTCGGATCAGACTTATGGAGTCCGTGGAGGAGGATTCAGAGGATGAGGCCGTGGAGGAGGCTTCGCACGAGGAGAAGGCTTTGGCCGAGGAGGAGGTTTTGGCCAAGGTTGCGGACCAGTCACTTGTTATAATTGTGGAATCACGGGACACTATGCTAGGGACTGTCAGAATGCCACTACTACTTGTAACTACTGCAAATCTTATGATCATACCATAGAAGAGTGTCCTATCTTGATAGCTAAGATCAGAGACCCTAAGCCCGCAGTACACCAGAACATCTAGCTTATTGCTGTTGAACCTAAGGAACCAGAACCAGCAGTTAACATTGTGACTCGGAGCGGTGCTTCCACCAATGGCACATCGCAGGAGACCGGAAAGAACACAAGTCAGGGGTGGGTGCACAGAGCTCCTACTAAAGTAACAGCACTCAACCTACAGAATAATAAAGAGACCTTTCATGAAGCCAAGGCTTCCTTTGATGAACTTACACCATCAAGACCGCAGGTACCGCCATCTAGGAGCATACAGCAGCAAGTACCTTGTAGCGATAGCCCTGATCAGGTATAGCAGGCTACCACATCCGGAAGATGCGACGAGGATGAATTGATAGGAAGTGTACAAGCCTTCCTACACAGCTGCTTGAAACTCCTGAGAAATGATAAAGCTGTCGATGAGCTACAGCGCATGATAGATCAGTGTCAGTAACCCTCTCTCTCGGGCAGTGCACACCGCGCTGTCCATAATATTACGAGAAATGCAAGGACAGGAAGAGAGATGAAATTCACAGTGCAGATTGGTGAATTTGAAATGGATGAAGTTGTCTTAGATCTAGGATCAGAGGTGAATGTTCTAACTAAGCAGACATGGGAACAGATGGGTAGCCCTCAGTTAGCCCTATCACCTATCCACCTGAGATTAGCTAATCAGTAGCGAGTATCACCATTGGGTCGACTACCGCAGGTGCCAGTTGATATTGACGGAGTTCGTACTTTTGTGGACTTCGAGGTTATAGAAATCATTGGTGACAGTCGACCATATCCAGCACTATTAAGTATTGATTGGGCAATTGGCAGCAAAGCTGTCATTGACCTAAAGAACTGACAAATGACCTTTGAGGATGCGCAGATCCGGGTCATCGCACCGCTGGACCCTTACCAAGGTCCTAGATATATTGAACCCATATGAGCAGAGGAAGAGGCACATAACATCGATAATCTATACCAGATGACTGCAAACCAGAACGACTATATAAATCCAACCGCGGAAGGGCATATTCGTTGGCGATGCGACAGTTCATGCGCATCGGATTCGGATGTTGGTCTCGAAAACTGGCAGAACAGACTTTACGAAGTCTCATCGCGCAGATGTGCGTTTATAAGTAAGTCACTGCGGTGGATTGGCGCCGAGATCGCGGAGACCCCATCGTATCATGGTCTGACGGATATTCAGGATTTTTTTGAACAGTTTGAGCAACAAATTCCTCATGAGCAGAGGATCGCAGCTATGGACCTTGCAGTTCGAGCTACACCTGCAAGATGGTGGTATGCGCATAAAGAGAATATCACATCATGGGATAATATGAAAAGACTGATGGCAATCAGATTTTTCGACAACAGAGAGTATGTTCAGCAGAAATACACAGGAGAAACTGACCCCAGGATACACATTCAGACATGTGAACAGAACTGGTCGGACATTCCAGAGGATGAATGGGTTCACAGATTCATTCACACATTGGATACAATTCCAAGGAATTGGTATACAGAGACCGAGCTGCGCAAAGGAACAACCACATGGTCACTTATGACAGACAGCTTCCTACTCACCTTTGCGTTTGAGTCAGAACATCCAAGTGTTTCACAGGCCCTAGACATAATCAAGACAAAGATTTTTAAGGATCGCACCATCTTAGTACCAGTCCAACCTAAGTGGACTATCCACCTAGAAGAGGCATTGGAATGCTATAATTTTACATCAGAATCAGAGGAGGCGGATGAGGATCCTCGCAATACCAACATTCCTGAATCAGAAGGCACTCGCGATGTGGAGGGACCACAGTTAGAGATTCCAGCGATCACTGAGCCTATCAAGATTAAAAAGATCAATATTGGCACAGACACAGAACCTAAGTTTGCCTCTATTGGAGACTACTAGAATGATGAAACAGTCGGCCACATTGCAGATCTGTTACATGACTATCAAGACCTATTTCCCACCAAGTTCACAGAGATGAAGGGAATAGTTGGAGACCTGGGAGTCATGAGGATACCATTAAAGGAATATGCTAGACCAGTTAAGCAGCGCCCATACAGATTGAATCCGCGCCACAAAGAAAAAGTAAAGGATGAAATTGATAAAATGCTAGTAGCAGGTATCATTGAACCGATAGAGGAAAGTGAATGGGTTATCCCTATGGTAGTGTAAGAGAAGAAAACAAAAGGGGACATCAGGATCTGTGTTGATCTGCGGAAACTCAACGATGCATCACTTCATGATCCATTTCCAACACCGTTCACTGATGAAGTGTTATACAACGTGGGAGGACAGGAGGTTTACTCCTTCACCGATGGGTTTTCAGGCTACCATCATATCAGAATACATACAGAAGACCGATCCAAGACCACCTTTGCAACAGAATGGGGCTCGTTCCAGTATACGGTAATGCCCTTTGGTCTTAAGAATGCACCAGCTATATTTTCTAGAGTAGTAGTTGTTGTATTTAAAGAATACATTCATAAGTTATTAGAAGTATATTTTGATGATTGGACTGTATTTGGGCTAATTCATAAGCACGTAGGCGATCTCAGACTGATGTTAGAGAAATGTAGGCAGTACCAGATTTCTCTAAACTTGAAAAAATGTATATTCTGTGCACCATTTGGTATCTTGTTGGGTCACATTGTTTGCAGACAAGGCTTGATGGTAGACCCCACCAAGATCGCTATCATTGTAAACCTTCCAACACCCAACTCAGTCAAGCAACTGAGGACAGTACTTGGTCATACCAGGTACTATAGAAAGTTCATCAAGGGCTACGCAAAGATTACAGCGCCGATGGAGAAATTGCTCAAGAAGGATGTCAAATTCCTATGGAACGAGGAATGCCAGCAGAGTCTAGACATACTTAAGGAGAAGATGGTTACAGCACCCATCCTAGTATTCCCAGACTAGACTAAGCCCTTCCATGTACATGTGGATGCATCCGGCATCGCATTAGGAGTCGTCTTGACCCAGCCAGGAGAAGGAGATCTTGACCATCCTTCCGCTTACTCCAGCAGAAAGCTATCCACAGCGGAAAAGAACTACACCACAACAGAAAGGGAGGGCTTAGCTATGGTATATGCGCTGCAGAAGTTCAGGCACTATCTATTGGGCACCTCATTTAAAATGTTTACTGATCATTCCACATTGAAGTACCTAGTCAATAAACCAGTGTTAGGGGGGAGAATCTGCAGATGGTTACTCCTCTTCCAGGAGTATGATTTTGAAATCATTGTGAAACCAAGAAGACTGAATGTAGGACCGGATCATCTGTCGCAGTTAGACTCAGGAGAAGAGCCCAGTAACCTAGAAGACAATCTGCCAGATGCGCCGTTGTTTTCCATACAAATTGCAGATGAGTACTATGTCGACATTATTCAATTCCTCACCACAGGAGTAGCACCTGATGACTTTACTAAGCAGCAAAAGAAACAGTTGGTTGTGAAGGCAGCAGATTTCACCCTCATTGCAGGATTCCTATACAAGTTAGGTCCGGATGAAATTCTACGCAGATGTGTAATGCCGCATGAAAAAGACGTTATTATCAAAGAGGCTCATTCAGAAACCGCAGGAGGTCACTTCGCTGGAAAACCGACTGCGCAGAAAATCTTAGAAGCGGGCTTGTGGTGGCCCACATTGCATAAAGACACTAAGGACTTTTGTAGATGCTGTGATATCTGCCAAAGGGTAGGAAAACCCTCACGACGCGATGAAATGCCGCTATGACCGCAGGTCACGTTGCGCGCATTCGACAAATGGGCTATAGATTTTGTGGGTCCTATCAACCCACCAAGGAAGCGCACGGGTGCGAGATATATTATCACTGGAACAGAATACCTCACCAGATGGGCGGAGGCCAAAGCAGTACGAAATTGTGATGCCGCTACAGCTGCACAGTTCCTCTTTGAAAACATCATCAGCAGGTTTGGATGCGCAGTAATTTTGATGAGCGACCCAAGGTACACATTTCTTGAACAGTACTATTGAGGCATTAACAGAAGAATTCCAGATCCAGCACCATAAGAGCACTCCCTACCACCCGCAGGCTAATGGTACAGTAGAGGCCTTTAATAAGATTTTAGAAAATGCTCTTACCAAGATCTGTAACAGCCGGAGGAATGATTGGGACCTCAGAGTTAACGCTGTCTTATGGGCATACAGAACCAGGTGCAAGAAACTTACGGGACACACACCTTTCAGCTTGGTATATGGACAAGAGGTTGTTATTCCTATGGAGTATATTCTTCCCAGCTTAAGAATCGCTTAGATTACTGAGATGACTGATACCGACACAGTCGAAGTAAGGCTAGCACAGCTGCTGGCCCTAGAAGAAGACAGGTTCATCGCTGGATTCCATCAGAAAGTGCAGAAGGCCCGAGAAAAAGCTTGGCATGACATACACATTAAGAATAAGACTTTCCAGACCGGAGACCTGGTGCTCCTCTATGACAGCAAATTCATCAAGTTCCCAGGGAAGTTCAAGACACATTGGCTAGGGCCATATCAGATACAACAAGTCACAGAAGGAGGTGCCGTTCAGTCCAGCCAGCTAAATGGGGAGCTTTTGCCCACATGGATTAACGGCAGTAGGCTTAAGCTCTATCGTGACAGCCTCCCCACCCCTCAGCCCTAGCATGAACAGTTCAGGATGGCACAGATGTCCAGTGTAGTTGAAAGGAGGCATCGGGCCGGGAATGAGTCTACACCCTAAAAAAAAAAAAAATGTGTTAGTTTTGACATTGTTTGTTTGCGCAGGTGATGCGGAGTTGCATCGCAGCAGTAAGATGTTTCCCCCTGCCACGTATTCAGTTTGCAACCGACAGTGGGCTAGTCAAGTCACTATCTGACAGGTAGTTAATGAAGAAATGACCGGTATCCCCTACCGTAGATTTGGCAGCAGTATATTAAATTTTTCCAGATTTGCTAAATCTCTGACGAGACCGGCACCCATACACACGCTTGGAGGAAAATTCGATCAGATTTTAGCATTTATTGAGGATTGAAGGATGGGTGTGGTCTTATCCATGCAATTAATATGACCAGCACACCCAATCTAGATGACCGTTATGACCGGGATTGTCGTATTTGGCACAAAAGCAGAAAGTATTCAATTGGGACAGTTACGCCTGCAGAAAAAACCAAGCGTTGGAGAGTAAGTGTTAAACATTCCCTGTATCGAGCTAAGTTGTTACAGAGTGATGTGATTCTCAGAAGTTGAAACCATTGCACTTCCACCATTTTATGCCAAGTGGGTCCTATCTGAGGACGAACCGCTGGAAAACATTTTGAGGAGATTTCAGCGTCACGGCCTTGCAGGAGCTATGGCGTCGCCATCTACAGCTAACTCGCCGAGCTCATCCCGAACCAGAGAACAGCCGAAGACGAGAAGCCATTCCCAGCTCATGGAGGAATCCGGGTCCGAGGGGGAAGATGAAGTCCGTAGTTCAATGGACTACCTCATACCACGAGTTGAAGGCGCTCCAGACATCAAACTTTCCAAGAGCGGTAAGCTTCCTGTGCCTATACCGCCAATAGATTCTCGAGTAAAGGAAAATGGTGATTTAGTAGGATATGCTGCCGTTGTCAAATTTATTGATTACAACCTGGTGGACGGTAAGACATACCCTCACTTCAAGCCAGCTTCGTATCTTCTGCTCGAGAAGAACCCAAGGACAGGTAGAGACGAATTCGTCCCCCAGCCGCATGTCCAGATTCTTGAGCGGTTAGGTCTGCTCAACGTGTTGAGACTACCCCATTTTGGGTGTAGCGCAGAGGTTAATGTTGTGGTGTGTGTCCTCCTCTCGTGTGTACATGGAGGATATCTCTGGCTCGGTCACAAAATCGACCTCAATGTCGACTTGATACACCATGTTACTGGCCTGTCTAAAACTGGTAAATACCCCGACATACAGGTATCAGGAAAGACCAAGGATCCCAAGCTGCCAATAGCGCTCGTTAAAAAGTATCAGTTACAGCGAGGAGGCAGGGCTTATGATGTCACGAGTTTACAGAATGAGACACTCAGATTTACAGCTAGTCTGCTTGCAGGCAGACTGCTTACCAAGGTCCGACCAAAGGAAGTTACAGGATCGGTGATCAATCTGGCCATACAAGTTACCGAAGGAGAGCAGTTCAATTGGTCGTTATTTTTATTAAACATGTTTCAGGAAGATTGTTTGGCAGCCCAAGATCAAGCCAGCCACCCTTTCCACTTCTCATGGCTGCTCATACTGTGTGCATTCATTGCATGGAAGGAACCGCCCAACAGCCAGTTTCCGCAGATCCTAGGAGGAACACCCAGGGGTGTGCGATATGCCAGTTTATGGGACACCAGTAGTCCAGCACGGAAGGAGGTTAACGCAATAGTATTTTATGAATATTATTTGATGTTATAGAACCTTATCCAACACTCACCAAGGATCAGCACAGAGACTGTGGACACATATGATAACCGGCTTAATTTTATGGCAGACAGCCATAGAATATACCTAAGGCCTAAAAGGACTAAAAGGGACGACTGGGCTCCCGACTGGTTCAGAATGACAATGCAGGATGTTGAGAATGTCATCAAGGGTTTTGATGACCAATGGCGGAATGAATACGAAGATACCACGCCACTGCCAATGGAGACCGACCAGACAGGCCCACGAGAAAAAGGCAAAGACCCACTAGACACCGGGGCACACCAAACAACAGAAGTACCGCTACACGGCCAGAAGAAAAGATATGTACCGGAAGAATCAGCAACAACGCCCTCTACAAAGGATGGAAGCCAGGAGACCACAACGACGCAGGGGAGGAAGAAACAGAAAACTTCAAAACCGGCTCTGAAGACGGCACTAACAGAAGATGATTACGAACTCATCGTGACAAGGACATGTGATACACTCAAGGATTCATTTGATGAGGTGAAGCAATCACAGGAAAAGATTCAGAGTGTCGTAGAAAAGTAGCTCATAGACATACGAACAATTACAGAGAAGGCTACCACGATACATACTACACCAACAAAGGTGCCCACTGGAGAAACTTCAGCACCGCCGCTACCCCGCGAGGAAAGCTTAGCAAAAGATCGCCTCAACATTGTGTTGATCCCACCATGCAGTATCAGACTCTCGGCAACAACGGCGGACCCACCAGTCCAGTTTAAGCAACCCCTTGAGGTTAACCTCGTAGAGGTTCACATTGATCAGTTGCACAGAATCCAACAGCAGCTAAGCGCAGAGCTCAGGAGTAGGGAGCTTGCGACTTACCAGCAGAATGCGCAGCTAAAGCAAAGGAACGCAGCACTCGCCACCAGCTATCAGAAGAAGGTAGACGATTTAAACACATATCACAACAAGGATCAGGAACTCTCCCGGGTACTACAGAATATTGCAATAGAACTCCCTAACTGCAACATCGAGTTCGCACTGCCTACCCCGAAGAAGCTACAAAGAGTCGCAGCAAGAGCAAAGGTTCTAGAGCAAACTGTAGCTAAGATGGATGAGAAAGTAGCCAGGATAAAGGCCGACCACGAGATGCAGATCACCGAGCTTGAGGCACGTCTACAAGACACCTCCCTCGCAGATCAAAAAGCTCGGATGGAAGCATTTCGACTCACCTCTGCGCAGATACAATCATTCATTGACGAAGCCCGGGTACTACTATCAAATGCGATGAACACATGGGCTGAGCTAGATGAGCCACCACAGAAGGTCGAGATCCAGTAGAGTATATAGCAAGTAGAGAACACGGCAGTGGCCATGAAAGAAGAAATCAAGAGCCTAGCAGCTCTTCAGAAGATGAGGAAGACGAAGGAGATGAACCAATTGCAGCAAGAGGTGCAGCAGTTAAGAACAAAGGAGCTGCACATTACTGACCTGCTTCAACCTTTTCAGGAGCAAATCACAGAATTAGTTGACGTGGTTGAGCAGAAGCTGAAGGAATTCACGGCGACCAGTGAGAAAATTGAAGGAACAGAAGACTCCAAGATTGATCAAACATTGCTTGATTCGGCAAAGCAGTGCGCTGAGGAGATGAAGAATGAAGTCGCAGGACTTCAAGGCAGGTTACAGCGCACTTCGCAGGAGGCGAAGGACAAGTTGCAGCAGGAGAATCCTGTTCCAGGTGGCTCGAGGGCGAGCCACAAGTAAGTGTTAGGGTACTGTTGGAGCAGGGTCCCGCAGCTATAGAAGAAGCTGCTAGTTTTGGCGGAAAGATATAGTTTTGGTGGAAAGATATAGTTTTGGCGGAAAGAAGACAAGGCAGAGCTACGACGCCGTAGCACGTTTCCAACTGGAGAGCAGAGCCGGAAACCATGACTTTTGGGATAGAAAAGTCAAGAAGGAAACGGTACCCGAGCGACCGAGAGAAGAAATCTCAACCACTGCATTGAAGGAAGCGGCGGAAGACAGGAGGGCTCAGCGACCCTCATAAAGAAGAAGGAGCAACGAGGCTCAAGTATTGAAGGCGAAGGACAGAAAGCAGAGAAGCGGTGCATAGTACCCATGGTCAGTGCCGGGAAGCATGGAAGACTGCAGAGAGCTGTGGTGTGACGGGAAGCGGCTACCTCAAGGATAGAGACGACCGACTGTCACTAATTAGGGTATGGGTTTACTGTTGGGACAGGCCCACAGTGTTGTAATGGTGAGACCTTCAGGCCGCCTATAAAAGCTTGCATTTTTTATTGTAAAGGGTTAGCTAATTAGTCAGTTAGCCAGTTGGTTGGCTCGTAGGATGAGTCGTTAGTCGGTCAGTAGATTATTTTGAGGTAGAATCAGGAGTCAGTCAGACAGACTGTGTTGTAACGATCCAGACACCTAGCTTGTCTGTGAGTCATTTGAGTCTGTATGTAACCATCCACAGAAAGGAAAGAGAGGGAAGGATCTATTGAAAGAAAGGCAATATAGAGATAGAGATAGACCAGAGATCTAGGAGAGATCTCGCGCTGCATATGCAGTGCAACAGACTGTGCTAACTTCCCTCAAGATATATAATAGAAGCACAATTTGGTGGACGTAACTCCCATCCTGGGGGTGAACCACGTTAAATCTGCATGTTATGTGTTGTATGAATGTGATTGTATTTGCTTATTGTTACTGGTTATTATGCATATGATGTTAGTTGCAGTAAGTGAATGTATGTATTGCTCAGCTCATGATAATGCAAGAAGATAGAGATAAGTTGAAGTATTTTAGTAAGTTGTTTAAAGACTCCTTTACGTCTGTTTCTAATGACCATTTAATCACAATATAACTTCTAGGAAGTAGATTTTCGCACCGAGACATAGTCAACGCTAAGAGTGCAAAGTCGTAGTGGTAGGATATCGCAGGGAGGCGATATCGCACCGGCAGAGGAGCTGCGGTGCGCGAGACTGCGAGCTGAGGGCTTAGCGTTGAGGAGAGGTTGGGTGTCTCGCGGTGCGTGGAGATGTGATACGGTTGGAGATATTGTGAGTAAGTGGAAGTTGTGCAACGTGGGAAGAATCAATGCGACTTGTGTGTGGGTAAGAATCGCACGGTGAAAAGGGCTGCGAGTAGAAGGGGATGTGCGATGCGCAGGGTTAGTTGACCTTGTGAATCATAGGAGTAAGAGGAGAAAAGTAGGATGTGCAGAACCTGGTCCAAGACACTTGAGTCTTGGCCAACCCATTAGATTCACTTCGGGTGAGACTTCAGATCGCTTCGCGGTCTGTCGCCGAAAGGGCCAGTGAGTTAGGGGTGTTGTTGATTGATTATAGTAAACCCGGGTCTGCCCATGCAATCAACACCTCGGATGTGTGGTAGCAGCACAGCAATAAACCACTCTTTATGTTGTACATCAGACATTTGGAAGCTTACCTTGGCCATCGATGTCTTAAACCACTGGTCAAAGTCCCATACGGTTTCTGTCGAAGCCTGCTTAATCTCTTTGATCTCAGTAATACACTGCGATTCAGATTTAGGTTTCCTGAACTCAGAGATCATTGCAGCTTGGATTTCTTCAAGGGTATTTTGCGGTGTTCCTATTGGTGCGGTGTAGAACTTCATGAACCAATATAGTGCATGACCCCTCAAGGTCATGATCATCTATGCCTTCTTTATGTCTGCATTATGGACTAAATGCACCATCCAAACTGCTTCATAAATGAACCAATGCTGCTCTGGGTCTTCCGTTCCATTTCCATTGAATGTGGGTAACCGAACATCTGTCACAGCCATTGAGTTGGTGTCGTGGTTTTCTGGTTCATAATTCAAAGGAGGTGTGCCTTCTTGTGCACTAGTCACAAGACAAGCACTATCTATATTAGCAGTCCTTTCTAGGGATGAGACTCTAGATCTTACCTCTGGTGATACTGTTGGGGTTATGTAGTTACGTCCGAACCTCAACGTCCCCTCAAAATCCTCAGAATCTTTTGGTCCTTTCAAAATCATCCTATAGTCCTCCTCTTCATCACAAAACCCTTCGTCTTCGCATGACCGAAGTTCATGTTCACTTCCCTCGCACAAGCTAGGATTCTACCGTCCCCTTTCAGTTTTCCTTCTCTTTCCTCATCTAAATATTCTTCCACTCCTTAGAATTCCAACTTCTAATTCAGGTTTTGTGCTTCCTGGGAACATTTCAACTCACCCCTTCCCATATTGTCAATAGGTCGTCTGTGACATAGCCTCCTTCTTAGGTGCGCAATTCAACTAAGTAGCAAAATACCCTTCTCATAGGCAAGCATTTTTATCCATGTTCTGATACGTAACAAGTATCTTCTTCAAGGTCCTTCAAACAAATTTCTTTCAGCTTCACTATATGAGTTTATAGTATATATTGCAAACTCAGTAATATATCCTTGCAATATACTGTCAACCCAAAAATCAACAGCTCTGGAAATAGGGTTACTTACACTGGTTACCTCACGAACCAACTGATCGCTCCACTCGACAGTCTCTCTTCTCTGAAAATTTGTCTGCTTAGTCGCCAATCTTGACAACCATTCATGCAGTAAAATGGGGAACTCAGCAAAGAAGATCTCATGAATATCAGAATATATATATTTGTCTATCTAGTCCTCTGCGCTCAACCGTGTCCCTATGCTCTCTTCTTGCGTGAATGCTAGTGTTTTAGAATCCAGCCAGTCTTTTATCTCCTTCTTCATCGGGTGCCACAACATTTCTCTCGATTTGATCAATAGGGTCCCAACAATGGAACCATTTGTTGGCCACTTTTCCTAACTCACGTGACCCAGGTTCTGCGCAACCTGTCAACCCAACAAATACCTGAGATACCGGCCCAACATAGCAAGCCCCGTCGGCAACACCTGTGAAGCAGGCGCAGTCTCACCTGAGATATCTCTTCTATGGGGAACTGCCAGAACCATGCTTCTGCAATTATCGAGGGATTATAGTCCTTGGCACACATCCAAGGAGCTCAACGAAGGCAACAGGATGGCTGGACGGAGGAGTCAACCTTGCACGACTGAGCACAACTATATGTCATCACACGTAGCTTATCCTTGTTCTCAACCTCACAACTAGCGCAACCTATGCAGTGTAACTAACTCATACTAATCGACCATCTGCAACCTATGTTGTGACTAAAGACAGAAACGCACAGGCTGACATATACATATATTTCAACGACACCTTCCCATGATTCATCTATTGATTACAATATAACATCAAGCATTTAATCAATATTTCATCATATACATAAATAAAATAACAACCATTCACATAAACATTCACATCATTAATCATCCATTCAAACACAAGAGATAACGTGGAAACCCATCTGGGAAAAAACCACCAAGGTGCTCTTCATCTAGCATGAGAAAAGGATATAGCACCTTGCAGTCTGTAGGATGCAGACTGATCTTATGATATGTATTTAAGAATCAAACTTATGGTTCTCATGCTCTCTGGTTTGTTCTTCTACCCTACCTCTACTCATAGTAGTCTGCACACAGAGCAGCTAGATCCACGGCTCAATAGCCTCCTTCTCTACTAGACTCTTCTTGAGTCTTCTCTTCCTCTAATCTCTACAACATTACAGCAAAATGGCATCCTTCACCCTGGATCGCCGATGAACAGTCAAGTAATGACTAGAATGATAACCTTCTTACTATCAGATAACCAACCTAAAACATAATGACGACCAACTAAATCATTCACAACCAACCCTTTTACCATTGAATCCCTCATATTTATACTATTTTACATGACCACATACTGCATACAGGCAATCCGTTACCTGTCACCATTAGCCGCCCCTCAGGCTATAGCTATTGTGATTACGACTTGACATGAGGCACTATCGGCCTGACTTACAAATATTCCTTCGTACATGTGTGGTTGGAGGATTACCCCGCCTTAAACGGCCATGATCTGCACCTGTCACTTTTTGGCCATTATCACCTACGCTCGCCTTTCCTTCATCACGTGCCTCTCCATTCTGCCTGTGTTGGTCCTTTGCTTCCTTCATGATATTCCTTTCTTTCTGTCGCACGCACGGTGCACTTTCTTTGCTTGTGCATGATCTTCTTCCTTGTGCTCCTTTCCCGGGCCAAAAGGGCTACCCATGGTTCCCGTGTGTCTCCCTTGTAACCTTTCCAAAAGGCCCAAATTTGCATAAAAATCGAAATAAAATGCATAAATTGAAAGCTAAGGAAGAAATGGTGTACGTGCAACTCACTGTTTGTGAATCCGTCCACTAGTTGGCTCGTATGAAGGATTTGAAGTTGAGGGATATTTTGCACTATATATGGTAAAAAAAACAAATGAATTGTTTTTTAACAAACCAAATTGTCTATTTATAGTAAAATTTTGAATTTTTTACCCACTTTGATATAGTTTGGTCAATGTTTTCACTATTTTGACTAATATTAGTTGTTTTTTACCTAGTTTTGTTGGTGATAAGTAAAATTGGAGTATACTATCCCAGCACATAGCATAGGATTTGGTTTCCCCTGCATTTTACATCAATACCTTATACCATTGCAAACCCTAGGATCTCCTTTGTTATCCACGGACAATGATCTCCAACCTTCTTTTTCTTCAAACAACATTGTTCTTCCAGGGATTATAGCCTTCCCAACATGGGAAACCCTATCTAGAACTCTTTTTTCATAATGCTTTCCATGTCAAATGTTTCTAGGTGGTGGGATCCTTCATATTTTTTTACACAAAGACGAGCCTCATAGAGTCTGTCTATTGGTGACTACCCTTCGTCATAAGGATCCCGTCATATGGAGTTATCTTCAAGCTTGGTTTGAATCCTTAAAATTGATTAGATAGTCGAGTTACTTGTTCTTTATGTGGAAATTGAACCCAAGTGATAGAACAATTGCACTCACAAAATTGCTAATCAAACATGCAAATTTACACACAAAGGAGACTGAAATTGGAGCATAACACTAATTTGTATTGAATAAGTGTACAATATCCAACCTTATGAAGTCATAGGCTGATGAAATATATAATTACATGAGATATTTGAATGCATAAGGATGTCATTCGAAATAGTCAAAAAGTAGGATTACTAAATCTAGTCAAATCCCCCATAGGTGCATAAAGCAGTTTCCAAATCTACCGAGAGGCTCACGAATTGGCAAAGTAAATTAGGAAAGATAATAAGTGATGGAAATACAACTCATACATGCTTTTATTAGGAGAAAATAATGGTGGATGATGAGGGAAAAAAACAAGTCAACTACACCTAGTCTTACTTTCCCTTTTGCCATAAATCTCAATAAAGTAGGAAACTTAGTAGAAAAAGTAGATATGCACTAGGGAGGATCTGGAATAAAGAAGATATGCTAAATATGGATTCTAGGAGGTTTTCCAAGCGCTCCATGACTCATTTTTAGCAAGTTTGACTTCTATTGCATGTGGAAGACAACTTGCATAGAGTGGAATATTGGAAAGTAGGAAAATAAGACAAAATGGATTAATTAATGTCTGAGGTAGGTAACTATGGGTTGATTATTATAACACCCCCCCTTAAGGCTGAATTTATGAGTAAATATCAGAAAAATATAGGTCCTAGCAACAAGGCTTAGTCACCCTTTACATACTGCATGTCCATTTAACCAAGGAAAGAGGCAAAAACCCAATGGGAAAAACCTCCCTTAAACATGGACAGTAAAACAAAATTTGAAAATATTCTCATCAATCATGCTTCACAGCATGATCAGCAATCCCCAGCAGTGATTTGAGATTGTTGAATGTCTTCTCACAAAAAACTTTGGTGAATATGTCTGCTACTTGTTCTGAATATGCACAGAAGAGTAGGTGAATGGTGCCATCATGCACAAGCTGTCTGATGTAGTTCATATGGATCTCAATGTGTTTGGTTCTCTGTCTCTGAAATGGATCATTGCAGATTCAAATGGTGCTTTGATTATCACAATAGATAATAGTTGAAAACTCTGATTTGAAGCCACAGTCACCAAGTATCCCCTGCAACCATAAACATTGAGTTGTTGCATTTACAACTCCTTTGTACTTTGCTTCTGTAGATGAGATTGCTATGGCACTTTGTTTCTTACTTGACCAACTGATTGGTCCTTCACAAGCATGAACACATATCCTGATGTTGAATTTTGATCTGTGTTGTCACCTGCCCAATCACTGTCAGTAAACCCAATCAAATCAAGATCAAATTTAGCTTTTTAGAAGATCCCATGAGTTCTTGTTCCCTGAACAAAGTTAAGGATCCTTTTGGATGCTCTCCAATGGATCTCATGAGGATGATCCATGTATCTTTAATCCACACTTACTGCATAAGAAATATCAGGTCTAGTGTGTGTAAGGTAAAGCAAACACCCAATCAACTGCCTATACAGTGTATTATTTACCATAGGAGAAGAACCTGCTTCTTCAAGCCTAACTCCTGAAAGGAAGGGAGTCTTGCTTGGCTTGCAATATTTCATGTTGAACTTGTTCATAAAATCTAAAGCATACTTGTACTGATGTACTTTTATTCCATGTTGGGATTGAGCAATTTCGAGACCCAAAAATTGACTCAACAACCCCAAATCAGTCATAGAAAATGCATGGTTTATTGCATCCTTCAAGGAGGAAATTTCTTTCTTTGAACTTCTTGTAATCAGAAGGTCATCCACATACAAGACAATAATCATAAAATAACCATGAATCATATTCAAATAAACATTAATATCATACTTGCATCAAACAAAACTCAATGATAGCAGAAAGCCATCAATCTTGGCATACCAAGCCTTGGGGTCTTGCTTGAGCCCATATAATGATTTCTTTAACCTTCACACAAAATATGGATTAGAAACAAACCCTTGAGGTTGCTGCATGTAAATATCTTCAATAATATCTCCATTCAGGAAAGCACACTTCACATTCATGTGATGTACCTCCCACTGCTTTGAAGCTGCAATGGCTAAGGATAGCCTTATGGAGTCCATCTTTGCCACTGGTGCAAAGGTTTCATTGTATTCAATACCATGTACCCATGAGTATCCCTTGGCTACCAATATTGCCTTATATTTTGAAGGTGAACCATCAGCAGCAAACTTAGTTTTGAAAACCCACTTACATTGAACTAGCTTCCTCCCTAGGGGAAGATCAACCAGTTCCCAAGTGTTGTTCTTCTGGAGTGAGCTGAATTATTATTTCATGGATGTTTTCCATCTTGGATAATGTGCTGCATATTCATATGTATGTGGGTCTGATTCAACCATCAGATAGCACTTCTCTGCAAACAAAGGGTCTTTCATACACAGGGCACTCTCAAACTGAGATCTAGTCCTCCTAGGATCACTAGGATTTCCAGCTAGTTCCCCAGCTGCATGAATGGTCTTTTCTTCCCATTTTGGTCTTGTAGGACTGTCAAGATCTAAAATTAAATCATCATTATCAGGCATATCAGAATCATCAAACTCATTTGTCTCTCCACTTATATTCAATGGTTCTGGTGGTGAAGAAGACTCTCCAACTTCAACTGTTGCTAAAGGCTCTTCTTGGAACTGAACACTCCTTTCAATGAAGGATTTGTTTGTGCTCAAATTGATAAGATTTTACCCTTTTGAATCTTTAGAGTACCCAACAAATAGACACTCTTGGCTTTGGGGCTGCAAAGCCTTCCTCTTTTCTGTTCGAATTCTAGCCCAATCCTTTGAGCCAAAAATCCTAAAATGTGTCACATCTGGCTTGTGCCTACTCCAAGCTTCGAAAGGAGTCATACAATCAAGATGTTTATGAGGCACCCTATTCTAGATATAGGATGCACATTTTATATCCTTGGCCCAAAACTTTGGTGGCAAAGTCTTAACCTCCATCATACAGGTTGCCATCTCCTTCAATGAGCTGTTCTTTCTCTCAGCAACACCATTTTGTTGTGGTGTGTAAGGGATTGAATGCTGCATCTGAATACCTGCATCTTCAAAATATTGAATGAAATTAGACTTGACATACTCACCACCTTTGTTAGATCTAAGGATCTTGAGTCTCCTCCCAGACTAGTTTTCAACCAAGGCCTTAAAGACTTTGAAGAGGCCAAAAACTTCAGACTTATGCTTCAGGAAGTAAACCCAACAATACCTGGAAAAGTCATCTATGAATTTCAATGCATATTTGGATTGACTCATTGACATATGAGGAAATGGACCAGCAACATCACTGTGGATCAACTCAAGAGGTGCGGGGGTTCTCTCATGACTAGCTCTCTCAAATGTATGCTCTGGGTGTTTTCCTAGGATACAACCTTGACAGAATCCCTTGGAAAACTTAATATTTGGTAACCCTATGACCATTTCTTTTCACTTAGATTAGAAAGATACTTATATTTAAGATGGCCAAATATTTCATCCCAAAGCTTGCTTGCCTCATTAGCATGAATCAGAAGAGCAGAGGGGTTTGAGTGGGGTAGAAAATGTGAAAACATGTATACCTTCGAAGTGTGATCTACAACTCCTTTTGCAATGACTTTACCATTCGAGATCTTTGTGATCTCAACATCATCAAGGGAGAATATGAACTTCTTTGGAGACCCTATGTGGGTCATCTAATACACTAACAAGAGGCTAGAGGCAAGACCTGGAACATACAATACATTACTGAACTTACCATGGTCGAGATCAATCCTTCCTTTCCCCAAACTTTAAGTGAGAGAGTCATCTCCCAACACTATTGGTGGACCTTTTGACATCTCAAGAGAGGAGAATTCCTCCTTGGTCGAAACCATATGTTTTGAAACTCCAAAGTCTATGATGAAGCTAGGTGAGCTTGATGTGTCAGCAACCAAAGCATATACTCTCTCTCTGTCCTCTGAATTTGATCCTCCTTCCCTCTTCTTTGAGAAATCAGGAAGGGATATCTTATTCTTCTCCAGGAGTTGGGTCAACATGTCATTTTGCTTCTTCATGTAGGAGATTTCAGGATGATAGCCCTTACTGCAGTATGCGCACTTGCTCATTTCTCCTTTGTTATTCTTCTTCTGGAAGTTCTTCTTGGAGCCTTGGGGCTCCTATTGAGATGTGTTCTTGTCTCTCTTTTGCTCAGGTGGCTTCTTAGCTTTCTTCTTGCCTTTTGAATCCACCCTCGAATCTTCAGCAACCAAATCTTGGTCTTTGGAAGATTTGATGGTGCCCATCATCACCAGTTTATCTTGTTCTTATGTGAGGGATTCCATGAACTCTACAAGCTTAGGCATCTTCCAGGCTCGAGCTGTCAACTTGGTGGCATGGAAGGTCGAAAAAAACACTGAATAACCAGGGCCAAGCTTTGAGAGTATGGCCAAAACTAGATGCTCTTCCTTCTTTTCAATTCCACATTGTTTTAGCTACAAAACAAGGGCTTTAAACTTGGAAAAGTAGAGTTGCAGGGATTTGAAGCTGCTGGGACTCAAAGAGATCAATTAATTCTCGATTTGATGTCCTCTCATCTCATCTGTCTTACCAAAAATCTCTACAATATTCTCCCATACTTCATTAGGTGATTTCAATCCATCAATATGGAAGAGGAGGTCTCTGGATATGCTCAGACACAAAAGACCATAGGCCTCATCCCTCCTGTTGTGCCATTTAATTTTCTCTGTAGCTACATTGAGCTATACCTCAGTTGCCATAGTCACCTTATAGAAACCTTTCGGTCTCAACAGTATCTCCATCTTTGCATTCCATTCAAAGAAATTAAATGGAGTCAAGATGATCTTCTGAGATTAATCCATAGCTCAGAAACTATGCCCTTCAGTTAGCAGAATGCTCCCAGTCAAGATGTCGAACCTACAATATCAATATGGAAGGAGAGAAATCAATCTACAAAGGCTTTGATACCATGTGGAAATTGAACACAAGTGATAGACCAATTGCACTCACAAAATTGCTAATCAAACATGCAAATTTACACACAAAGGAGACTGAAATTGGAGCATAACACTAATTTGTATTGAATAAGTGTACAATATCCAACCTTATGAAGTCATAGGCTGCTACAGTATATAATTACATGAGAGATTCAAATGCATAAGGATTCTATTGTCATCAGATCTGCTCCAACAAAATTTCAGTTTCTGGCAGCATCCAGATGTCAAAGTGATCACTCAGGTTTCAATTTGGATACCGAGATCAGATGGAAAAGCACTTATGATGGCACTCATGTCAGTTCATCTTGGATGCCATCAGTGATTACTTGAATGTTAAGGTACGTTGATCATATGTGCTCTCTGCTTGGAGGGGAATTCGTTTATTGGCAACTAATCTCTCAGCTAATGACATTGCCAGCACATTTCAAGATCATGTGGTGTCCACATATTTGAGTGGGCTTGTTACTATCACCGGTGGAAAGTGGACTATATATAGAAGCATGGTAGAGGATGCAGTTAATACAGCCATTAAGGTTGGGAAGTTGAGCCCATCAAATGACTGTGTAACAGCTCATCTCAAAATTGTTGGAGGAGATCAATGGGACCCTGTATCCTTTACAGAACTTGCACAGCAGTATGTTCGCATGAATAAAACACATTCATTTAGGGAAGATTGTTCCTGGGACAATGGACACTGCTGTTGCCAAACATTTGGCACATGCATATGGTTATATGGCAGAAAGAATTGCATTAATAGCACAAAATGAAAACTTGGGCAAAAGATTAGCACATGGATATTCTTTTCTGGAGGCAGAGGTGGCTTACTGTGCACGGAATGAGTACTGTGAGATAGTAGTTGACTTTTCTCCATATATTTGAGGACCCCTACAGTCATGAAAACATTACGTTGTCTTATTCTTGCCCTATCACAAGAAAGTTGTGCTTCTGATATTGTTAGTCAATTTGCAATAGATGCCTTGGGATTTCTGATGGCACATTCTCGTTTCATACCAACTATTCTTTGGACAAGATTTATATCTGTACAGTATTTTGGTCAGTCTGATAAGGGAACAATGTTCGGATATTTGAATGTCATAGTAAACTTGCTTGCACTTCCAAGTCTTAGCCAGCATGGAATTCCTAATAGTGAGGATATAGTCATTTCCCCTGGTGGTCACAGTCATCCTACACACCAAAATTCAATCTCTAACAGAAAAGACTCTTCTTTTCTAGAGCAGAGGAAGTTGGAAGTTGTTAAACTTGTGAGGGTGTTGTATCTCCTTAGGGTTCGGAAAGGTAGTTCAAGTGCATCAATGGAAACGGCTATAAATATTGAAGAACTGTTCTCTTTATTACTGGCAGGTTATGGTGCTACAATGAGTCAGCCTGACTTGGAAGTTTTTACTCTTATTCATGAGATTGAATTATTGGAAGGGTCAAACTTCAATGGCCTGTCTGAAAGGAACTACCTTTTGGGTGAAGTTGCACGGAAACGAAGAAGAGAACAACAAGATGAAAAATTGTTATCAAAATACAATTCAGTTGACGACGATGAAACAATAGTAGATCGTTGTAAGAGGTAGTTTAGGGAGAATCTAATATTTGATCCAAAAGTTTGTGGTGAGACTGTTTTGTACTTTCCCTCTAAAAGAAGTGCCTAGGCTGAACCCATCGATACGTCCATATATGTGGAGGAGAGCCTTAGAGGCATGACTATGGAAATGGAAGTGATGCCATCTTCTGATAGTTCATCTATCATCCTTTATGATCCAGCATTAATTTTAGAATTCTCTGCTTATGTATTGTCAGCTGGATACATCGAGTCTATGGAGTTTGCTCGCTTGTGGCTACTTGGCTTGCCATTTGTGAGCATATCTTCTCCTAATGAAAGAATACTGAAAATTTCATATGACGTTCTTGGAAGATATAAGACTAATCTGGAAAACGGTCAAAATTTCAAGGGAAAGCCTCAGCTACAACTCTTACTAACATATGTCAAAAATGCAATAGTGCATCCTTGGCAGAAAGTTCCTTCTGTGTTGGCTATCTTTGCAGCTGAAGCTTCCTGTATTCTAATGGAACCTACAAACAATCATTACCCGGTCATTAATCATTTACTTATGTGTGCTCCTGCAATGGTCCTCGAGAGTACACCTCTTTTTCGTTCAATGTTTGGGAGTGGTTCAGTCCATTTTCAGAGTGATCGAACATAGATACTTCGTCTTCTGGCAGCTAGATTGAATTCCTTTGAGGATTCTCGGATATATCGCCGAAAATTTGTTCTTGAGGTTCTGTTTGAAACTCCATGAAGGGCACCCATATGCAAGTGATATGATGGAAAATGGTCAGATTCAGTTAATGGTGATCGAAAATTCAGAAAATATTGCCACAACTGGAAATATATTGGAACCCAAATCCACAAAGCCTGGTCATGAATCGTCTTCATTAGTTGGATTGTTGCACGAAATCAGTGACAAGTTTAAAAAAGGGGTTTCGTGAAGTTCTAGAAAGTAGGGCCTCTCGACATCCGTTTGAAAATGTACCAAGTTTGTTACCACTGAATCCATGGTTGGGTGTTCATCATCCACCAGCTCATACTTGTTGGCTTTTGAAAACAATTAGGTTTTGACAGATGTCTGTTTTATTTACACTTGTAGTAAAAACTATTTGAAGAAGATCGACCTTTCTATTTGTGGAAGAACTCGATCAATAGATGTAGGATCAGATAAACTATCTTAGAAGCTCATATGTTTTGTATATAAGGATAGTAGCTAGATTGGAAAGACGGTGGAAATTGGAGCGATGGAAATCCAGTTTTGATGATATTCTGTATGACATGAAATACTCTACATCTTCAATACAGGTTCTGCTTTGATATGATTATGGTTATGATTTGGCTGTGTATCTTATGAATTGTATTTCTTGTGATTTATCCTGTATATGGTCAATTGAATCCCATTACATGATTCTTATGGTGAAGTACAGTTATCTTTTAAACTTTTAAAAATAGATTCAGTCTCATTTCATTAACTCATGATCGTAGTTCCTTTGATATTGGATTTTGTATTGTTTTATGTTATACAGTTCTTTAATGATTATGTGATTTTCCTATAGCTTTGATTACATACCAGCCCAGTTTCTTTATCTTGATTTCATTGAATTATATTTTTGAAAAATATTTCTTTAAGCTTGAACCCTTGTAGTCTAGGTTCAACTTTAGGGATAATAGATTCCATTCTAAATAGTCAAAAAGTAGGTTTACTAAATCTAGTCAAATCCCCCATAGGTGCATAAAGCAATTTCCAAATCTACTTAGAGGCTCAAGAATTGGAAAATTCAAGTAGGTAAGATAATAAGTGATGGAAAGACAACTCATACATGCTTTTATTAGGAGGAAAGAATGGAGGATGATGAGGGCAAAAAACAAGTCAACTACACCTAGTCTTACTTTCCCTTTTGCCATAAATCTCAATAAAGCAGGCAACTTAGCAGAAAAAGTAGATATGCGCTAGGGAGGATCTGGAATAAAGAAGATATGCTAAATATGGAATCCAGGAGGTTTCCCAAGCACTCCATGAATTAGTTTTAGCAAGTTTGACTTCTATGGCATGTGGAAGACAACTTGCATATAGTGGAATACTGGAAACTAGGCAAATAAGACAAAAATGGATTAATTAATGTCTAATGTAGGTAACTATGGGTTGATTATTGTAACACTTTAAGACTGTTTAAAGGAATTAAAGAATATTCCATATCGGTATAAGTTTAACCCTTTTCCAGACCATATGGATTACTTACGAAAAAAGAATACTCTAGTTCACTGTGACTAGAAGAGTATCTTCAAGTATGCCATTTATCTCTTTTTTCATGCCTGGAGGACTAAATTTATGAAAAAAGGAACCTATTTGAGCTCACTTTTTCTTTTTCGTTCTCTGGATTAAACTATGAAAAATATTTTGAGCATTATTTATGTCATGTAATGCTCAGTAAACTTTGGCACAAAGCACTGAGTTTATTGTTGTTTGTCCCATTCTCGTAAATAAATGGAGCATTATGAGGGATATTTCCTTCCTTCACACTCGTTAAACAAAGGCTATATGCTTTATTTTAAAGGAGCATCAGTTTGGTGATAGTTTACCCCTTTTTTGGGGCTTATTGACTAAGTATGAAAACAGTATTCCTTAGTTCTTCGGAAGCTAAGAGAGTTCTCCTTTGGATTGTTTTATACTTTTTCAGACTCGGGAGACTAACTTTATGAAAAATAACCCCCCTAGATTATTCTTTGGAGTTTTCAGACTCTCAAAACTATGAAAGCACTGACAAGCATTCACTAATTCGGGCTCGTAAAATCCACAAATTAGTGTTATATCAAGCAATATTCTCTCTGTTCTTCAAGCTTTCTCGAAAATGAAGAAAGAATTGAGTTTACTTTCTTAGACTCACTAAAACCTAACAAGAAAGGAAGGAGGGAGACACATTCTTTTGTATGTGGTATGGAAGCAAGTCTTTTGAACAAAGCACTAGTTTGAGTCTCTCATCACTCATGTTTCAGTTTTTCACTTCCTAGTTCAACTCAGTCTTTCGAGTCATTACTCCTCCATTGTTTACTTATCCTAAGTACATGGGGAATCTATTAATGTCTCCTACATTACATACTGGTCTATGTATTTCTCTTGAAGTTTAAAATCTACCTTGGGTCATCTCTGTGTCATGTTCACTATTCAAGGATCCCTATCCTCCGTCGGTTCACCTTGATCCCTATCAGTTTCATCTCTAAGATTATCCTGATTACATCTTCCCTTATCTATTCTAACAGTTACTCGGATGACTTGTTGAAGGATTCATTGCCTTGTTCTTCACATATGGCTTTTGATTTGCACCTGCTAGAGTTTCAAGTTAGTACCTCAGGATCCACTTTACATTTTGGTGGACTCTCTGCATTGGTTGTTAGTATAACTTCTTTACTGATATTCCGATGGTATCATTTCATGTTCGAATTCAATCAACCTATTCACATGGTAGGATTCATACTGGTTCTTATGGATTTGGATGAATACATTGGGTGTACAGCCTCTTGTTCCCACCTTTCACAAACCTGGGGGGGGGACGTGGCAGAAATCTTCAAGCCACTAGGTGTGTCCTTGGGGGAAAGTCCTGAGTCAAGGTTGTCACCTTGTTCTTGACTCCTTTGTTTAGGCTCAACTCCTAACAAAGCCAAGGGGGGTAGACCCTATTAAGTTACTAAGGCAAATTACTTTAGTATGATGATGTTAAATTGAGATAGTTTCTTCGGAGTTTGAAATTAACCATACATAACCATAGATGACAAGATGAAAAGTTAGCACAATAAAGCACAATATTGACACACTATATATATATATATCAAAAGATTTAACCACAGGACCAGTGCCTTAAAAATGGAGTCATAAAATAATAAAATGTACTTGCATGTGCTTGCATGTGCTTGGAGTGAATGTTTTGCAATTTCCTCTTGGTACGTTTTAAGTTAATATGGAATATGAGTGGATTAAATTAAGCGAGGGGGGACCCCAGATATACCCGAGGGGTACTTGGAGTTTGTCCAAAAATAAACCTTCACGGCTACTTGCAAAGAATGTCTGGGATGAATGGAGTCTTTGAGACTATGTTCATAAGACACATGAAGGTGTAACAAAGATCGGCATCCCGAGGCCACTGTCCAGGAGTTCCCACATCCTTTGGGTATTTTGCCACCGTTTACGGTTTGGTCAAGGCATTGGATTTTCGCCTGATGGTGGTTAATTGGGGAAGGTGAAACCTAATTAAACTAGTCACTCACATTGATTTTGATGTAGTTTGACTGATCATACAAACCGCAGCCAAGTGTAGAGCATACACACCGGATTCTTGTCAATTTTAGTAAATCTTTAAAGGATGTGTTTTTTAGAAAGAAAAACCTTCCAGGAACCTCTTTCAGTCCAAGTGGACCTCAATTGGGGAATGAATGAAGGGGTTAATTTTAAAATATTGTTTGCAGAGATTAATAATAACATCAAAAAGGAAGCAAACCACAAGTTTTCTAGTTAGTCCTACCACACATCTCTTTCCCCTTTCGGGTCAATCGAGAAGTCATGGGGTAAGTATTAAAGTTATTTTGATACTGTAATATGGAATATATGATAAAGTAATCAAAGCATATTATTCTGCATCAATGAAACTAATCTAGAGCAAAGAAAAATAAGAAATTGCAAAAAGCTGGAAAAAAAAAGAACGTGAATCCCCCCATGGGGGATGCGGAATGGGCTCAAAAGAGCCTGTTCAGAAATAATTTTTACTATCAGTTGTTACAATATCAGAAAAATTATCTAAATCCTTTTGGTTCTTATATAGGATGAAACCAAGGCTTTACAAAATGCCAAAATTAAAGATTACAGTCAAAAGGGAGACCCGTAGGGGCATTCGGATGGCCCAAAATCCACTTTCGAACAGCAGCTTCTCCACTTTCTGCTAGACCTGATAAAATAAAGCGAGCTTATTAGAATTAAATATGCCTAGAATCACTTTGAAAATACCTTTGGGTCATCCTACTTTAAACCAAAAAAAACTAAGTTAAAACTAGTTAAAACTGTAAAAAAGGAACCAAGGAAAGCAAGCTTTCCTTGGGGTCTTGGCTTGCCTTTTGGGAAGCCAATGTAATATGCATTGATTCCTGAATTTTATATTTTAAAAACAGAAACATAAATCTAATGCATGCAAGCTATGGATTCTCTTTAAATTGCCATGCAAAACAGACGATTTCCAAGAACTAGATCTAGAATGCTTTATGAAACTTTTTAGGAATGAGATCTAGATTATAAGCCTTGAAACAAAATATATATGTTAAGTTTTACTTTAAGATAATAGATCTAAATTATATCAAAGCTTGTAAACAAAGTAACCAGGTAAAAATTTGATTTTAGAAGGAGGAAGAGAGAGAAAGAGTGTTGGAAGCCTAGGAATGTTGGGCTTTGGAATCTGCTTTAGTAGAACACTGAGGGACTATGTCCTCCAAAAGATCCTAAAGATGAGGAAGATGCAAACTAGATCAACCCCTTCTACAAGTGATATCACCTGCAACTTATAAATCCTTGCACAAACAGATGGTTAAAACATAGGTGTTGCTGGAAAAAGATAATTGGAAAGCATGCAATTAAACTTAAAATACATGCAACTCCAAGAGATTAAACAAGTGAACAATAAGAGCATAAATCAAAATAGAATGATCTCTTACCCCAACAGGAGGGAGATCTCTCCTTCAAGGCCAACAATTAACCAGCAAAAAAGCAAAGATCAATAACACAGATTATGCCTCATAAGCACTTGACAATCACCATCCACACATGAAGAGCATTACACCATAGATCTTGCCTCCAAAAGTTCTTTATTCCAGAATAGTAAACAACACAATACAATAGAAATAGCTTCTCAATCCGGATCTAACTAAGCTTGGAAGAGGTAATATGTGCTTTATTTACAGCAAAAACAGGAAATCTAGTCCAGGAGGGGCGCAATTCCCAAGGAGAGAGACACTACAACTGCATGTGGAGTCAATCTGGGCTTGATCTATGTCTAGCTGAGCCTGATTTGAGTCTCACTAAGTGCAATTGTCAATCGGAGAGCTGATATGACTGACACCTCAACCTGCTAACTGAAGCATCCACCAAAACTCATCCAAATGAGCCCACATGTGTGGAGGAGAGAGAGAGGGTGCAATTCCCAAGATTGCATGGAATAATGTACTCTTTGTTCAGCCCAGATCAGCTCCTTCTGTCAAGGAATGGCCAGATCCAGTCAATCCCAAGCCGATGAGACTGATTTCAATCAAATCAAAGCAAATCCTAATGATTTAGGATTTTGAATTTTCTCCATTATTTAATTAACTTATCAATTAAATAATCAATATTTGATTTTTAGGGATTTTTGACCTAAGTGATGGACAAATCACTCAAAACTTAGAAAAAGTGGGTCTATGGGTTTACATGGCGCTCTGAGCTTGAAAATGAGCACCCCCATGACTGAAACTGATTTCTGAGCCCACTTTTATTACAAAACCAATTTTTCCAATTAGACTATTAAAAAATAGCCTAAGTTTTGTGGAAAAATTAAAATTAAAAAAACTTTAAAAATTTAAAACGTAGGGAGACTTAGACATGTTCATATGACTCAACCATAATGCCTAGCATGTTTATACATTGACACATATACTCTAATAACCTCAATAGGCCTAAATGCCAAGCCAACCACCCCAACTTTGGAGGTATTGAGTGAAAAAACTCAGAAATTATCAGTCGTTTATTCAACAACCAATAATAACCAAGGGAAAAAACACCCTGGGCTGATCGGATTGACAAATAAATTCTAAGAGACCGAATCTTTTACAGACACTATCATGCTAGAACATTTTATTCCAACTCCCCTACGGGGTATGAACATGTGATATAGTACAACAAGCACTTCCCAGAAGCACTTCTGAAGGTCTTCTGAAGTCCGAACAAATCATATTTGTCCGGTTCACCAGGCTCACTTGATAAAAAAACCACTAAGTACAACTTAGGTGGTAACATCTGGCTCCAATTGCGGGACATGTGCTCGATCTGGTCATAGGGCAAGGAGAGGATACGAGAACACCAGAATCTCTGGCTTATATACCCTGTAAAAACATCTCAACTTGACAAGAAAACCTTGGTAGCACAAGCTTCATGTAAAATCCAAATGAACCATTAAGCTGGTTTATTTAAACAAAATAAATGTAGCTAAATAATGAAAGAAAATTTTTATTATAGCTAAGTACAAAACTGAAATGCAGAAAGTAAATGATCTCTTTTAAGGAGCTTATTTTCCTACTGTAAGCATGGTATAAAAAGGGTTAAGTGTAACCAGAAATCCAATGTAACCACCTAAGCATTTTATTAACATAAAAATAAAAAAATAAAAAAAAATAAAAAAAATCCTCATCTTTGGTTACCAACCAAAGTAAGGATACTTTATTTAGAAAATGCAAACCTGCGTGATGATCCGGAATGGGAGGGTTGTATGGAAAATCACAGGCATGAATAAAGTCATTAAAGTTCTTCCCAAACTGGTATGTGCTTTGTGCAGGCTGCTTCTATCCATGACTGGATAAGACTGATATACCAATCGACAGGATGTGGCAGACTGACTATATCATCATACCGATCATCAGGGCTTATCAAATGATAACTCATTGCATAAGCCCCAAGCTGCTCCAAATCATAAGGAACCTCTATATGTGAAGAAGATGGTTGCGATTGATATTCCACTGACTGCATCACATCTGACTTTTCACAACACTGCTTCTCAATGTCTTCATTACTGATACCTTTGTGTGACTCTGCATGATATGACTCTGAATGATCATGTGAAAATTATGAATGCTCCTCTTCCATACTAAGATTTTCCCAAGTATCCATATCCATGCTCTCCTCTACGGATGTATCGTAGATTGGACTTCCACAAATTTTTGAATAGACACTCCCCTTGCTAGACATACCATGGATGGGGTTCTCAATAAGATTTTCACAAGGTTGATTATCTATGAAATTCCAATAGTCTTCACTCCCATCTATGTCGAATATGAGAGAGTCTTCCTCGTTGGTATCACATTCTGAGATATAACTACCCTCCTCCTGCTCATAATAATCATCCTTCAAATTTTTGGTTTCAAAGATATTACAAGAAGTTAAACTTTCCAAAAATTCATCCCTAAGTGATGAACATAGAGGAGTGTCATCATACACATCATAAATTTCTTCATAAGTGTCGATCTATGTAATGGTTTCCTCATGAGGGCTTTCTGTAAAAATATTAGCATTGCAACACACTTGATAATACCTCAAATATTCAATGTTTTCAGTTATGGTTTCATGAGGAGAGTCTTCAACAATGTGTTCAATCATGGGTTCCTCATGAAGCTCTTCAATAGGATCATCTCGAGTATCCTCATCTATAATGGAAATCATGGGCTCCTTTAGCTCATTTAGGTAGGTGAGGGTCCTTTCTACAACCTTCATCATATCTTCATCACCATCATGCCACCTCTCAAAAAACATAGCACATAAGTCTTCATGGGAGGTAATGCATTTATCAGGAAGACCACAAAACCATATCCATGCCGTGTTTTTCAAAGAATGAGCAAAAATTCACATCACATTATCCGTATGAAGTATGTTCAGTTTAGTCATGAATGAAAAAACAAATATGATGTGACAGACAGCTAAATCACCATTTCCATAAAAATTTGGAGCCTGAGAATATCTTTCATCCTGGAGATATGGTTCATAGTTAGGAAAGCTCGGATGCCCGAGAAATCGATGGCAGGATATGCACTAGAAGTTAGAGCACCATAATCTTCATCATCCATCAGTAGCATATATTAACCATGTATTTTGTACTGAACTGGAGCAGCCACATTAGAGGAAATTTCAACTCAAAATGGGCCATTTAACTTTAACTCAAATTCCATGTCATCATGTGTTAGCAAATGAAATTGCTTTGAATTTGAAATACCATATAGGTCTTAAACACTTTTTTAATATAAATTTGGGGATAGGTATCATAAAAAAAACTACTTTTTTTGTTTGTATTTTCGACATATCTCCCCGTGTTTTTACTCAAATTTCAATCGGCAGAGCTCGTTGGATGCGGAATTTAATTCTGAATCCAACGAGTACCCACTCGGCATACTTTTGAAAGACCCAACTACCCCAAAAACAAGAAATACCTAAAAAAACGTGATGATGACTCGACATACTTTTGACGGACCCCGCTACCCCAAAAACAAGAAATACCTGAAAAAAATGTGATGATGACATCATCATCATGTTTTTTCAGGTATTTCTTGTTTTTGGGGTAGCGGGGTCCGTCAAAAGTATGTCAAATGGGTACTCGTTGGATGCGTAATTTAATTCTGCATCCAATGAGCTCTCCCGATCGAAATTTGAGTAAAAATACGGGGAGATATGTCGAAAATACAAACAAAAAAAGTAGTTTTTTTCTTTTCTTCCTCAAAAAATAATAAATATTATTTTATTATTTTAACTATTATTTTATTAATTTTTTTTAGGAGACCCATTTTGAGTTGAAATTTCCTCTAATGAATAATGATCATTTAAAGTTTTACTATGTCGTATGAGCTCATCTACACACAACAAGTCTCAACAAAATTATGAGAAAGCAGGGTTTTATCCCTTCAATGGAGTCACCATGTGAAAAAGAAAAATAAGCATTTATAAATCTTTCACAAAAATTACTTTTTTGCTCTTCTTTGTAAAAATAAAAACTGAAAAAAGTCAGTGGAGTTGCCAGATGAAAATTAAAGATCTACTCTAAGCATTCATCAAACAAAGAAAAAACAAAAAGGAAGAAAACAAAATTCGTACTCTAGGAATAAAAAGATTTATCCTCGGCAATGGCGCCAAAAAGTGTTGTTGCCTTTCACACACCTGGGGGGGGACGTGGCAGAAATCTTCAAGCCACTAGGTGTGTCCTTGGGGGCAAGTCTCGAGTCAATGTTGTCACCTTGTTCTTGACTCCTTTGTTTAGGCTCAACTCCTAACGAAGCCAAGGGGGTAGACCCTATTAAGTTACTAAGGAAAATTACTTTAGTATGATGATGTTAAATTGAGACAATTTCTTGGGAGTTTGAAATTAACCATACATAACCATAGATGACAAGATGAAAAATAAGCACAATAAAGCACAATCTTGACACACACACACAATATATATATATATATATATATCAAAAGATTTAACCACAGGACCAGTGCCTTAAAAATGGAGTCATAAAATAATCAAGTGTACTTGCATGTGCTTGGAGTGAATCTTTTTCAATTGCCTCTTGGTATGTTTTAAGTTAATATGGAATATGAGTGGATTAAATTAAGCAAGGAGGGACTCCAGATATACCTGAGGGGTACTTGGAGTATGTCCAAAAATAAACCTTCACGGCTACCCGCAAGGAATGTGTGGGATGAATGGAGTCTCTGAGACTGTGTTCATAATACACGTGAAGGTGTAACAGAGTTCGGTGCCCTGAGGTCACTGTCCAGGAGTTCCCACTTCCTTTGGGTATTTTGCCATCGTTTATGATTTGGTCGAGGCGTTGGATTTCCGCCTGATGTTGGTTAATTGGGGAAGGTGAAACCTAATTAAACCCATCACTCATGTTGCTTTTGATGTAGCTTGATTGATTGGATGAACCACAGCTAAGTGCAGAGCATACACACCGGAGTCTTGTCAATTTTAGTAAATTTTTAAAGGATGTGTTTTTTAGAAAGAAAAACCTTCCAGGAACCTCTTTTGGTCCAAATGGACCTCAATTAGGGAAAGGAAGGGTTTAATTTTAAAATATTGTTTGCAGAGATTAATAATAAGCAGCAAAAATGAAGCAAGCCACAAGTTTTCTAATTAGTCCTACCACGCATCTCTTTCCCCTTTCAGGTCAATCGGGAATTCATGGGGTAAGTATTAAAGTTACTTTGATACTGTAATATGGAATATATGATAAAGTAATCAAAGCATATTATTCTACATCAATGAAACTAATCTAGAGCAAAGAAAAATAAGAAATTGCAAAAAACTGGAAAGAAAAAAAGACGTGAATCCCCCCAGGGGGGATGGGGAATGGCCTCGAAAGAGCCTATTTGGAAATAATTTTTATTATCAGCTACTACAATATCAGAAAACTTATCTGAATCCTCTTGTTTCTTATACAGGATGAAACCAAGGCTTTACAAAATGCCAAAATTAAAGATTACAGTCAAAAGGGAGACCTCTAGGGGCATTCGGATGGCCCAAAAGCCACTTTCGAACAGAAGATTCTCCTCTTTCTGTTAGACTTGATAAAATATAGTGAACTTATTAGAATGAAATATGCCCAGAATCACTTTGAAAGTACCTTTGGGTCAGCCTAGTTTAAACCAAAAAAAACTAAGTTAAAACTAGTTAAAACGGTAAAAAAGGAACCAAGGAAAGCAAGCTTTCCTTGGGGTCTTGGATTTCCTTTTGGGAAGCCAATTTAATATGCACTGATTGCTGTATTTTATATTTTAAAAATAGAAACAAAAATCTAATGCATGCAAGCTATGGATTCTCTTTAAATTGCCATGCAAAACAGACGATTTTCCTGAACTAGATCTAGAATGCTTTATGAAACTTTTTAGGAATGAGATCTAGATTATGAGCTTTGAAACAAAATATCTATGTTAAGTTTTACTTTAAGATAACAAACCTAAATTATATCAAAGCTCGTAAACAAAGTAACTAGGTAAAAATTTGATTTTAGAAGGAGGAAGAGAGAGAAAGAGTGCTTGAAGCCTGGGAATGTTGGGCTTTGGAATCTGCTTTAGTGGAACACCGAGGGACTATTTCCTCCAACAAATCCTAAAGATGAGGAATATGCAAACTAGCTCAACCCCTTCTACAAGTGAGATCACCTGCAACATAGAAATCCTTGCACAAACAGATGGTTAAAACATAGGTATTGCTGGAAAAAGATAATTGGAAAGTATGCAATTAAACTTAAAATACATGCAACTCCAAGAGATCTGAAACAAGAGAACAGTAAGAGCATAAATCAAACTAGAATGATCTCTTACCCCAACATGAGGGATCTCTCTCCTTCAATGCCAACAATTAACCAACAAAAAAGCAAAGATCAATAACACAGATTATACTTCATATGCACTTGACAATCACCATCCACACATGAAGAGCATTACACCATAGATCTTCCCTCCAAAACTTCTTTATTCCAGAATAGTAAACAATACAATACAATAGAAACAACTTCTCAATTTGGATCTAACTAAGCTTGGAAGAGGTATTTTGTGCTTTATTTATAGCAAAAACAGGAAATCTATCCCAAGGGGGGCGCAATTCCCAAGGAGAGAGAGATTGCAGCTGCATGTGGAGTCAATCTAGGCTTGATCTATGTCTAACTGGACATGATCTGAGTCTCACTGAGTGCAACTGTCAATCGAAGAGCTGATCTGACTTACACCTCAACCTGCTAACTGAAGCATCCACCAAAACTCATCCAGATGAGCCCACACGTGTGGAGGAGAGAGAGAGGGTGCAATTCCCAAGATTGCATGCAATAATGTACTCTCTGTTCAGCCCAGATCAGCTCCTTCTGTCCAGGAATGGCTAGATCCAGTCAATCCCAAGCCGATGAGACTGATTTCAGTCAAATCGAAGCAAATCCCAATGATTTAGGATTTTGAATTTTCTCCATTATTTAATTAATTTATCAATTAAATAATCAATAATTGATTTTTAGGGATTTTTGACCTGAGTGATGGACAAATCACTCAAAAATTAGAAAAAGTGGGTCTATGGGTTTACATGGTGCTCTGAGCTTGAAAATGATCACTCCCATGACTAAAACTGATTTCTGAGCCCACTTTTATTACAAAACCAATTTTTCCAATTAGACTATTAAAAAATAGCCTAAGTTTTGTGGAAAAATTAAAATTAAAAACCTAGGGGGACTTAGACATGTTCATATGACTCGACCATAATGTCTAGCATGTTTATACATTGACACATAGACCTTAATAACCTCAATAGGCCTAAATGCCAAGCCGGCCACCCCAACTTTGGAGGTATTGAGTGAAAAACTCAAAAATTATCAGTCGTTTATTCAACAACCAATAATAACCAAGGAAAAAAACACCCTGGGCTGATCGGATTGAAAAATAAAGTCTAAGAGATCGAGTCTTTTACAGACACTATCATGCTAGAACATTGTATTACAACTCCCCTACGAGGTATGAACATGTGATATAGTACAACAAGCACTTCCCAGAAGCACTTCTGAAGGTCTTCTGAAGTCCGAACAAATCATCTCTGTCCGGTTCACCAGGATCACTTGATAAAAAACAACTAAGTACAACTTAGGTGGTAACACCTCTATAACCTAAGTTGCACAAGATCGTGACATGCCTTGTGATGCTTTTTCCAGCAATTGAATGTCTATCATTGTACTCATGTGGCTAAGATCCACCTTTGTAAAATATGTGTGTCTGTGTAGCCTGTATCAGATGATGTGTCTTTTAAAGGATCTATTGCTCCTCATTATTTAACATAGCATCCTCAGTGATGATTTTGTATAAATGACCTCGTTTTATCTGTTTCAGGTACTCCTCTACAGCCTTGATTCTAAGTCCTCTAAACAGATAACTGTAATGTATTTTGGCCATCCTTACCCTCTGACCTCATACGTTAGGAGGCATATGTTATACAGTGAAATGGAACTTCTTCATCCGAGTAATTACATCCAATATGTCGTTGCACAAAAAGACACTATGGATTGAAGTAGCCATAACTCTATAGATGACTTGGATCCTTAATACACCTTGATCACTCCAACATCAACAATTGTTTCTCTTAATCTCATCGTGTATTTGTGACTTTCCTTTGAGAAACTCATGTGCTATTCGTGGGTATTCCATGTACAACCCGCATATTATCAATATTCATGAGTTTCCTTAGGGAAACCCATGATTCACTCACAAGATGCTCCCTATGAACCTGCGAATTCCATTAATAATAGTTAAAAAATAAAAATATGATTAACTAGGGGCAGTTGGGCTCAGTTTGGAAACTTCCCCAACTTCCCCAACCATACTAATCCTCGAATTCTTTCCTCACAAACAACTATAAAAATAGGGGAAGGGTATGAGGAAAGGGGACCAACTTTGAAGGAAACGTTATGCTGGAGGATTCCATTTAGAGGAGGAGAAAAAGGAAGCAGGTCTTGTTTTGCATAGGATCTTGGTCAGACATGAGGCTTTTTAATGTTTCCATATCTCTAGTAATAAAGATTGTTTTTCCTTCCATCAATGTCTAGATATATGCTTATAATTCTTTGATTAATTATCTAGGTTGTAACTTGTTTTGAGTACAATAATTATATGTTCATTTCTCATCTAATATAATAGTAGAAGATACTTTGAGGAAAGGGACATCTTTGTTGCAGGTACTAAAGATTAAAAGAAAAGGATCATTGGAGAAGAAGAAGAAAGATAGGATCAACCTTCATAAACAAGGTACATATTCTCTTTATCTTAATATCTAATCTATGCTTATAAAACCCTAGTTGTCTGCAAGTAGAACACAGTAAGTTGGTGGCGTCTAAAACCCCATCCATAAAGTAGAATATCCCTAACAACACTTGTGTCTTTTCTATCAGAGTTTGAAGCGAAGGTTACAGAATCGCAACAAATTTCCGCATTGGACTTTGTGTTTAAAGATACACCTTCCAGATGGTGGTTTACATATAAACAATCTATCTCTGGATGGACGCAATGTAGAAGACTCCTGGAGATCATATTTGTAGAAGAGATCGTTTATGATGGTCACAAGTATACAGGATTGACGGATCCTATCGAACATTTTGAGTATTGCCGCACAACATGGAAGGAATATCCGTGATAGGAGTGGGTTCATCACTTCATACATACACTGTAAATGATACCAAGGAATTGGTATACATTCATTGAGCTACGACGAGGAAATGTTGAATGGGAGGAGTTAGCTACTAGCTTCATACATACATTTGAGTTCGCAGATGACCATCCTTCCATTAAGGTTGCATTACAAGTGATGAAAGGGAAGATATTTGAATATATATCTGTCATGATGAAAAATTTCAACCAGAGCAATGCGACAATCCACCACTAGATGGAATGTTGCAACCTGACAGGAGAACCTAATGATGATGACCCTATCGACGTAAACATTCCAGAATCTCAAGGTACACACGGAGTGGAAGGACTTGGTATTTCTAGAGACCATTCCTAAGTCCACTAAATTAAGAAAGTTAATATTGCCTCACCAGAAAATCTAAAGTTTTCCAATATCAGAGATTATTGGGATGTTGAGACTATAGGGAAGATCATAGGCTTATTGCATGAGTTCTAGGATCTCTTCCCTAAAAAAAATTATGAGATGAATGGGATCATTGGAGACCTGGGAAAAAAATGAAAATACCTTTGAGCCTCGATGCAAAACTGATCAAGTAGCGACTATACCGACTGAATCCACGGTATAAAGATAAATTCAAAGTAGAGTTGGACCGAATGTTGGACGTGGGTATTACAGAGCATGTTGAAGAATCAGAATGGATCCTGTTGATAGTAGTACAAGACAAAAAGGCTACGGGAAAAGTAAAAATTTGCGTTAACCTAAGAAAACCGAACGTCGCCTATTTGCATGACCCATTTCCAACTCCATTTACAAATGAGGTACTAGAGAGTGTCAAGGGTCAAGAGATTTATTCATTCACTGATTGTTCTGTGGCTACCATTAGATTCAATTTGCAAAGGAAAATCGGCACAATACCACCTTTGTGATGGAGTGGGGGTGTTTCCAGTATATGGTAATGCCTTTTGGACTTAAGAATGTTCCTGCTAATTTTTCCAGAATAATAGTTGCTACCTTTAAAGACTTTATTCACAAATTTCTTGAATTCTACTTCGATGATTGGACAGTATTTGGGATCATTAAGAATCACATTGAGAACCTTAGGATGATGCTGGAACATTGTCACCTATATCAAATTTCATTATATTTAAAGAAATGCATCTTTTACGCCCTATTTGGAATTTTTTTGTTCCATGTGGTCTATCATAATGGAGTGGTGGTCGATCCTGTTAAAATTGTGATCATCCTTGACCTACCACCATTGAACATAGTTAAGTGATTGCGTGCAACATTGGGACACACAGGATACTACAAAACCTTTACCAAAGGATATGTGGAGGTGACTACTCTGATGGAAAAGTTACTAAAAAAAGATATTAAGTTCCAGTGGACATAAATTTTTCGAGAGAGTCTAGACAGATTGAAGAACGAGATGGTTACAACACCCATACTTGTATTTACATACATGGATAATTTTAGGGGCTATATATAGCCCATGGGATATATTAAGGGGGTTACCAAAATTTAGTGGGCTATTTTCTTATATGGAAAGGGTTTCTCAACTAAAATATATTCGCCCAAAATTTATTAGAAAAACAATAAATCCAGAATGAATGTCCTCCCATATATTAATGAGGAAAATGAAAAAAATTATTTTCTCCATGGAAAAATATCCCTCCAATCTTTCTTTCACCCCGCATTTCTAGAGAGAATCTAGTGAAATCAGTCTTTCGCCCCCAATTTTCAGTAATGGAGGCTCCCAAGGGTTATTTCACCCTCCATTTTCCTTACAATTTAGGACATGGTTGCATTCACCTATATTTTTAGTCAATTTCATGTGACACATTTATTTATCTTTTTTATTTCCAGTATTGAAGAGAAAATCCGGGGCTATTAGTATCTATTTAAAGGCTACAGTGATTCATGGCTCACCCACATTGGATTTCGCTTGTAGTGTGAAGGTTCTGGTTGATGCGATTCCACTTTTCATTCTTAGTTTTGTTGACATTTTAATCTCCATTGTCGAAAGTTCAATTCTTGAAGGGGCATGCCGCTCATGCAATTTATTAGAGAATACAAAATCACATCACACTTTTCATTCAATAATTAACATGGTATAATTTTTATCAAACTTCGTATCCTTTTTATCCACAATTACAATAGATTCTTATATTGTAAAATTACCTTTTATCATGGATACTTTTTGAGGCCTGTTGAATTCTAGGGCACTATTTTTTCTTAGGGCTCATTCGGTGTTATGAGGGTTTTATTCTATCCTAGGAGTATTGGTTCTGTGAAAGTGTTATAGAGCTCAAAATATAAGATTTATTTTATGCCTTGTCATGTTTAAACTATCAACTGACATTTATATGTTGTTAGTGTATGCTATTATTGATGGAGAGAAGCCACGTGGTTTTTATATATTCAAACTGAATTCGAACCAGTTGTTTAAAATGTGCTTTTATTAGGATCTTCTTATGCAATTATTATTATTGGATCTAAGGCATTAATGAGAGTGTATATGTTCATATTTTATGTCTGTTATTGTTGATGTTTGGGATGTTTGTAATATTAATGAATGCACACTGATTATAATGACAGGGCTAGAGTGGAATGGTCATTATTTTGGTTGTCTTATTATAGATTTGTCCAAAGATTACTTGTAGATTCTTTTATTTGTATTGAGAAGTTCGTGACTGGTAGATTTTTTATCCGTATTGCAAAGTTCGTCAATTTTGTTTGTGACCTAAATTTGTTTGGCTCAATATCTGTTTTACGATATTTTATTTTTTGTAAGGATCTAGTTATATATGTAAATATATGATTTAGATACAACATGGTACTTCATTTCCATCATGATTGCATATATGTATAACACATGTTTGACCTGAGATCTAGATGTTATTCTATTTGATATATATTCTTTTGGATTCAATCAGTGTGATAAAACAACTTTACCACATTTTTCATGCTTTCAAAAATTTCAAGGACATGGATACAAACACCTCCTTATTTTATCTAAGAAAAAATAGTATTTAACACAGTAGTTATAATGATATGTGTGATGATGCATTAATGTGCTTTCTATACTTGTTAATGCATGTTCTTATTTCTAATAACCATTGCAAGTTTTCAACTAAATCTAAAAATTCTAAACCAAATGACATAATTCATATTTTGATTGTTAACAAAAGAAAGGAAAAATTGCATTTGTATCTATAAACATATAAGCACGTTATTTTTTTCTTAAAGGGTGACTTAAAAATGAAAGATTTGGAAAATAAGCTAATTGGGAATTCATACACTATATTAAGGTTGTGGGTATCAATAATACTCCACATTGTAATAATGGTTTGTGAGTGCCATAATCATTCCACAGTGTAAAGTGTTCAATTCTATCAGTTTGTGAGTATGACAAGATTTGGGTCCCCACGTGTATGTTGGAAAATTAAGAGAAAAGATAAAAATTGGAGTCCCCACTTTCCCTAAATCTAGTTATTGTATTTGTGTTTCACCAACACATCTAGTTTTGAGTGACCCAATACTGCTTGTGAAATGTATAAATAAATCCTTCCTCTCCTCATTTGTGCATCTATTCATTTGATGGTCTAGGAGTTGAGAGATTTGAGCTCTGGTATATGCTCTTCTATTGCACTACCTTTAGTAATATGCATAATCAAAAGTTGAGTCTTCCTAGCAAAAGATTCACCAAGACATTACAATATTTCATAATTTGATGAAAGATTTGCCAAGTTTTTACAATATTTTATAATTAGTGAAATATTCGCCAAGATTTTACAATATCTTATAGTTTAGTGAAAGATTCACTAAGATTTTACAAGATTCTATAATAGAATGAAATATTAGCCAAATATGTGTGTGTGTGTGTGTGCATATTATATTCTTGATAAAATAGACTTTAATTTTTCCTATATATTAGGGAGATTCGCCCATTTATTATACATATAAATTTTAGGGGTGTTCTTAAAATTATCCATGTTTCCATACTAGAAGAAAGAGTTCCATGTACATGTCGATGCGTCGTCTTTCGTGATCGGCATGGTACTAACGCATCCTAGTGAAGGGTCGATCGACCATCCTATAGCCTACTAGCAAGAAATTATCTACTGCAGAGAAGAATTATACCACTAAAAAAAGTGAAAGGTTAGCGATGGTATATGCTATGCAAAAATTCAGACACTACTTATTGGGTGGACATTTTAAAATGTACACATACCATTCCACATTGAAATACCTGGTCAATAATCCAGTGTTGGGGGGGGATATTTTCCAGTGGCTTCTCCTCTTCCAGTAATTTGATATTGAAGCAATTTTTAAACCCGGTCGATTGAACTTGGGACCATACCATCTTTCAGGGATAGAAAGTGGCGAAGAGCCTGGTAACCTGGATGATACTCTCCTTGTTGCGAAACTATTTGCGATAACCATGTTTGATGGTCAATGTAGATATATCATATAATTTTTTACTGCAGGTTATTTGCCAACTAAATTCACCACTGCATAGAAGAAACAGTTGATTGTGTGAGTTGCGAACTTCTAGTTGATCGTAGGACAATTGTATAAGATGGGTCCTGATGATATTATTCGTCGTTGCATATTAGAAATTAAGCGACCATTGATATTGAATGAAGCACATGCAAGTTTCGTAGGAGGCCATTACGCTGGAAAATATATGGTGTGCAATATTTTTCAAATAGGGTTGTGGTGGCCCACCATGCATGTGGATGCCCAGAATTATTGTCGCAGTTGTGATATCTGCCAAAGAACTGGAAAGTCGTCATGACGGGATGAAATTCCATTGGTATATCAAGTGACATTGTAGGAATTTGATAAATGGGGCATTGATTTTGTGGTCCATATCAGTCCAATAGGGAATCCCATAGGTGCACGCTATATTATCAGTGAGAGCGACTACCTGACAAGATGGGCCGAAGAAACACCAATAAAATATTGTACTACTGCGACTGTTGCGAAGTTTATATTTGAAAATGTCGTGAGAATATTTAGATGCCCAAATATTTTAATAAGTGATCAAGGTACGCACTTTATCAACCAATTGATTGAAGAACTGACAGAGGAATTCCAGATTCAACATAGAAATACAACGCCATATCAGCTTCAAGTGAATGGTGTTGTCGAAGCGTTTAATAAGATCATGTAAAATGCATTGAGAAATATTTGTAATTCCCAAAGAGATGATTGGGATCAGAAATTTTCTGTAGTATTATGGTCATATCGCACGACTTGTAAAAACTTAGCAGGCCACACTTCATTTCGCTTGGTGTATGGATAGGAAGTTGTGATTCCAATGGAGTATATTGTACCAAGTCTAGGAATTTTTGTGATCACAGAGATGACAGATGTTGATGAGGAGAGATTGTTGTAACTTGTGCATATGGAAGAAGAAGGTTTTGTCACAACGTATACCAAAACTTTGAAAAAGAAAGACAGAAGGTATGGCATGATCAACACATTAAGAACAAACAGTTTCAAGTTGGAGGACTTTTTCTTATGTATGACAACAAATTATCCAAGCATCCCGGTAAGTTAAAGACACATTGGCTTGGACTGTACATTGTAATTCATATCACTAATGGAGGCACAGTGCAATTGCAAAAGCTAGATGGAACACTTGTCAGAGGACTGATAAATGGAAGTCGGATGAAGCCGTATCATTACAAGCGTGACTTAGTCGCATAAAAAAATAAAATTAAAATTAAAAAAAAATTAAAAAAACAAAAGAGACAAAATAAAGAAGAAAGAAGAAAGAAAGAAAGAAAAAATTGTTTTACTGCAGGAAATTTGTTGTCACGAAAGCAAATACTATCGCATAGTGCTAGTAATTCGCACGCAGAGGAAGACTGTCGCAGACTTTGTGTCTGTCACGAGTGGAAAAATGAAGGAGAAGACACCCCATCTGTCACAAGGAAAGGAGTCTAACGAAGGAAGGATACTAGTCGCAACAAATAGCATTTATCCTTTTTATGCATTTGTTGGTCACAAACTGCTATTCTACTGCAGCAAGAAGAAAACTATCACAAACTCTTTATGGCGAAGACTACAAGGAACTCTGTCGCAGGAAGACTACAAGTCACATGAAGTGCAAGGATGTCGCAAGTAACACTGAAATCGCATAAGTGATAGTTGGCCATCATTAATTTTGTTAGAATAATCCGTCAGGATTATTGTAAATAAATAATAGGAATATGAATAGATAGGAAGGCGAAGAGGCTGGTAATCAACCGCCTCATGAAATGTATAAATATAGGCATTTGCATTTGAATAATGAATTGGAATCGGGAGTTATACCTAACAAGTGGTATCAGAGCAGGGCTGTCTGCCATAACTCCTGCTGCATCTCTGCCTGGCATTTTGCTTGCCATTCCACTGCCAGACTGCTCCATCAGTCTGCCAGTCAAGTCGCATGCAAATTCCTTCATGATTGAGTTTGTGTGCTGAGGAAACCCTAATCCCTACCAACGGTTTTGTATGTGTATTTTTTCTGCATAAGTTTAAGATTGCTGAGACTGTCCATTTTAGTGACAGCGTATTTTTTGTGTCATTCTATCAATTTTTGAAGGCTGCCTGCCTGGAGACTG
>LPNX010616354.1:6360-36407 GCA_001517045.1 Pseudotsuga menziesii
AACTTTTGTTAATGTGAGAAGTTAGAACTATATAAACCGTCATCAAATGTTTGTTTTCCAAGCTGCTTTGACAACCTATGCTAGCACAATTATGAACTTTGGAACCACATGGACAGCAAGTAATTCCATATTATGACTAGACATTGGCTTCTTTTATTCATCAGATATGTTTCTCCCATGCAATGGCATCTTCACTTTATAATGTACTGTTAATTTTCTGATTTTTCAATACATTCAAGTGCTCCATTTTTTTTTGGCTCACTTCAATGTTACACTTTTTTTCCTTGCTTACCCGCTAACAACTACCTTAACGGCGTATTATTGCACCTTCCTTGGGGCAATTGCTAGTATATTCTTAGTATAAGTTCTTTTATAATAACTGGAATCGGGAGAGTTTGAGCTTGTACATTTGCACTATAGAAAATATCGCATAACCTTTTATGTTTTGATTAGCACGATCGTACTAGGTTCATAATTATCTGGAAGAGCTTTCTGCAGGATGTTTAGGAGCTCCTGCAACATTATTATTAGCCAACGACAACAAAACTGTTGTCAATGATTTGCTTGGTAGATGGGTTTCATTTTAGAACTCTATCAATAGTCAGTGCACTATTATGGTTTCTTGTTCCACAATTTTTAATAAACATATAGACAGTGGATCAATTAATCATTTGGAAATAGGATTGTTAAGAAAGATTGTGGAGCACTTAAAACATATTTCTAAATCAACTGGGATATCAATATCATGGTCCAATTTAGATATTGACAAAATCAAAAAAATACTGGGACACCTTGAAAAAACAAACTTTGGACATGAATGGAATTGCTGGACATTTTGAGTGGATCGATGGAGGTCTGATCAAGGCTCTAGAGCATGGCTAATGGGTTGTGCTTGATAATGCAAATATTTGCGATTCAACAGTTCTTGACCGGCTTAACTCATTGTTTGAACCAAGTGGTTTAATTACAGTATATAAGCGTGGAATTGTAAATGGGGAACCAATCAAAGTTTATACTCATCCCAAATTTCGAATGTTCCTTACAGTTGATCCATGTCATGGATAAGTATCAAGAGATATGCACAATAGAGGAATCAAAATATACCTTATGCAACCAGATGGAGAACTCCATCCTTTGCATTCTCTGGAGAAGGTGGCTAGAGAGAAGCCCCTTCCTGTTTTGATCAAGCAGCAATTGATCCTATCCATGCCGATTGGGTTCATGGCGTAATAATTAAAAAACACATCAAAGGCGATTTGAGAGCTCTAAAATGCGTCATTGGCATGGGTCGAGGCATATCATTAAAAAGGAAATTCAATTGTTCATGGGAATGCTCAATCGAAGTGCATCTGTCTCGACGTGATAAACTTATTATGACTGGAGATAAACTGGGTTAACTGTAGGATTTATAATACGTGTTCATTGAATTAGAAAGAAGACACAATGTTGTTGCTTGACAAGACTGATGATGTAAATAGTACCAATCTGCAAGTCAACCCTGTACACAGCCTTGATTACAGTGAACATACTACATCTGTGGATGAGAAATAAAGAGGGCGATTTATCGTTTAGCCACGCGTCTGAAACATTAATCCAAGAATAGCCAAGCCCCAAATAAAAGGGATTTCAATCGCATACATGTGAATGAATTCTAGATGCAGAGCGAGAATATTAATTCATAAAAAAGATATTCTAACGTACTCTGCATGAGTTTGTTAATAGCTCCACTAAACTAGACAGGTGTGAGTTTGTTAAGGAGGGTGGTTTGGTTGTTGCAATTATCTAGGGATAGAAATTGCCTCCAATAGGCATAACGAATTGGAAAGGAGCCTTACCTGAGAATAATTCGGAGAGAATCATACCTATGCTAATAATGGAATGTGGTTGTAACCACCAGCAATAAGCATAGCTAAATTAGCTCATAGATCTCGGAGAGAATCCCTCGATCGATAGACACATTTCAGCCAAGCGGCGAAAAGAGATATTGATGAGTGTGTTGTGCATGAATTCCATCTTAGGAGACGATACTCAAGAGCTGGTTCACAAAACGGTTTAAAGACGGTCTCCAGGCCACCCAATGAGCGAAAATTTGGAAATACCAAGAATTCTATTTGATTCCAGACTGAAGGATGAATACTAGCCATTAAATTGTTGTGGCCACATTTGAATTTATTTGGTATGGATAGTGTAGCTCATTCTATGTCCAGTAAACAATTACTTATCTATTTTTAAAGTGTTTTTTTTATGTTTGCAGGTTTCGTATGATAGACTGTTTGCAAGTTTCGTATGGAAGGATGAAGCATTTATAATAATTTTTTTCTGCAGGTTTTAGCATGGAGAAAAAAACACTATTTGTTTTATTTAAAAAAAAATTAAAGTATTTTTCTTTTTAATATTAACATTAATGTTTTAGAAATTCAATTATTTTTAATATATAATATAATGTTTATTATTTGTTTTAAAGGTTTCAAAAATTTCTATTATTTATTTACTAACTTAAAATTAAAACTAAAGACTTTTAAGAGTTTCAAATTTGTTTTAAAAGTTTCAATTTTTTTATTAATTTAATAATATATATATTACTAACTTTATTAAAATTAATACTAGAAGACTAACAAAGAAACAACAAAAAAACATGGGTTGATTTAAGTTTATGTGTGTGTGTGTGCGTGTGTGTTCAATACTACTAGTTTTTGTTAAATTAATTTATTGAAACTAGAAAACTAATATTAGAGAATTAATGAAGAATTTTTTTTTCGAATAGATATTCTTTTTAAATTTTGTTTTTAAATCTATTTCAAGGTATTCCTAGATTTAAAAGATGCAACCTAGAAATTTGTATTCCTAACATGAATGAAAAATAAAAAAGAAATAAAAAGAGATCAAAAATTCCATAAATATATATTTTTTATTTAAAAGACTAAAACAAAATAGTAATTAAGACAAAAATGGAAATTTTAGCAAATAAAAATACTAGAGCAAATTAAAACATGCTAATTTTAAATTGAAAATAAAACTAAAACCTACCTACTTTACTTTAATTAAAAATTAAAGATTATTTACATAAAATGAAATTTCCACTGTAACCATCTATCTAACAAAAGTAAACCAAAATTATCTTTTAATTCTGAAAAACTAAATCTAGAATATAAAATAATATGAAAGATTAAATGTTGAAAATGTAAGTTAATAAAATAAAAGCAAAAACAAAATCTATCTAACTTAATACTTACTTGGAACCATTGTTCGATGCAACTCTTATTTGCATGATGATCACCTGAGATCCCTTCTTCATCCTCCTCAATTTCCTTCTCACATGCTTGTTCCTTATCAGATGTATAGAACTCTTCAGATGCTGGTTCTTTCTTTGCTTCTGGAGGAGTGGTTGCATTTTTAATTGTAGTCAAGATCTCATATTCTTGATAAGAGAAGATCACGACTTTTGCAAGGATCTCAGTGAGCAAGTCCAAATCCAAACTTACGCTCATCAAATAAAATGCTTAAAAAAATGAAAAACAAGTACATGACAAATGCAGAAAAAAACAGTACGAAACGGGTTAGTACAAAACAAGTGCAGAAACAATAATAAAAGGTGCACAAAAATATGTACAAAACAAAAATGAACATATACAAAAATTAAGTTAGTATGAAATAAAGGGCGGACCCAAAAATGAAAACAATCCAGACTAAAAATGAAAAGGGAAATTTGCATAAAAACAAACTCGCATTTGCAGAAAATGAAAGAACACACTTGCAGAAAAAGTAAATACTTTGTAGAAAAATAAACACGCTTGCGAAAACAACAAGGTTTTGGGGTGACCCACTAAAGTGGATGTGTCTGGCTAATACACCATGGAAATTCCAGAAATTCTGTACTGAATTCATCCTTGCGTCTTACCATTCCCCCTCCCCCTTTCTATAAAGAAACAAACCATCTACCTATCTAAACTTTGATCCCTTTTAGCACCTCCTGGGAAACGGCGCCAAAATGTTGGGGAAAATATTAAACAATTTTATAACATATATCCAACGATTTAATTGTCAACACAAAGAGAGCGTAAACTAGTGAGGTACATACAAAATATATGCAAGAGTAGAGTATTACTAACTTATTCTACAACTGAAATTGAATCTAGGTTATGAAAACAGGAAATGACATGAAAATAAACCTAATCTAGAAAATCATAAGATTGCATGAAATAAACTGGTATAAAGCAATTAACAATATCTTGTGAGCTCACGATAAATCTATACTAACAATTCAAAAGAGAGAAACTGAAATTAACATAAGAGAATCAAAGGATGTGCAATAAGCATCATCTCCATTACATAACAATCAAAAATATATTCTTTGACTAGCTTTGAACTATTGTCTACTTCCAAACCACTAGAGAGGCCTCTAACCAAAATGAGGAGAGAGCCCTCCTATTTATACATAAATCCAAGATAACTAATCATAATTACAGGTCCACTATTCTCTCAACTTATCCCTCAAAATTCTCCAACAAATATTGGATGAGATATTCTCTCCACATTTTCATGATCTTCTCCTTGAAATTAGCCCACATCTTGAAGATGAAATTCGAATTTAAGGCTAGGTGGTGAATTTTGAACTTGTTAAAGTCTTCAAATACACCTGTAAGCATCACCAAACTCATCCAACTTTAAAGTATAATGAAAATATGTTATTTTTCTCAATAATTAACCANAAAATACTCAAAAATAAATGATTTGGAAAATAGCAAGGTAACCCATATTTAGTGATGAAAATGATGGATATCAATGGTTTTATGGAAGGATAAAATAGGAACAAGGTGATAAATGGTATGTGAAAGATGAATAAAATGTGGTATTTTTGTGGCTCAACAATAATTTCATAAGGTGATGGACACCAGGATCAATGGGTTGACCCACAACAGTGGGTGTAGGGGTTTGTGGTACCAAGGGTTGGGTTGCAATGATCCATTGATTTGGTAAGGGGTTTTGCAGCACCATAGGTGGAGGACCCAATCGTGTGGGTTTTGGCTGAGCCGATGCATCCACGTTGGGGTCACATTGATTATTGGTTTGGATTAAATGGAGGACATGATTCATATGAGGACATTGATGTGTATAATGGATGTAAGTGTTACAAATGGAAAATGGATGGTTAGTCCGCAATCGTGGGTTCTTTCCGGGCCTAAGGGGACACTGGGGATTCTGTGCAAGGGGGTTGGCTCCCTTATTGTTCAGAGGGTTAGGTTGTCACAACCACCTCCTTGAGGTTGGTTGTTTCATTGGTTCCTACCTCTCTTGTGTCATCCCCACCCTTGTTTGTTATTGGGGATGCATTGATTAGAGAGGTTCTATTGTTTGTATACCCGTCCTTGAGGAGCAAGTGAAGTCGAGGTTGAAGCAGGTGTAGGTTGCATAGGTGGTGGGTAATAGGAAAGAGAAGCTAGAGGGGTTGCAAATCCTATCATTTATCCATTACATGAGTGTGTCAAGTGATTCAGTCTATGAAAATGAGGAACTAGTGCAAGAGGAGCATAGGAAGGTGTGGCTCCATATTGATTCGTAACATGTGAAAAATCAAGGGTGTAACCTGGTTGGAAAATGCTAGGGGTGTTATTGGAAGGGGGTAGCATCGAAGGAGAGGTGTAAAAGTGGGGATGTTGAGTAATAGAGCCAATGAATCCATCAGCAACGTGGGATTCCCCAGGTGTATCTTGACATGAGGAGCATCAGGTATAATGGTATACTTATACCCCGATTGGGCATATATGAGATCAAATTATTGTGCCTTTAGGATGGCTTCCTCATCAGTTTGTGGGTGCTAATATGCAAAGTCCTTGGAAATGGGGGGGAGTAAGGTTTTAAGAAACCAATCTAGGAAAATCTTATCATCTAACTATATCTTACACAAGCTATGACAATGACGCCACTCATGGATATGATCTGTGATATGGGTAGTTGTATTTTATCTACATGTTAATAAGATTAACACACTTTCATCATAACAAACGAGTAACTAGAAGTATTGGAGAAACATCGAGGATAATAAGGAAAAGTTAGGGTAGGTGGCATGAGGCAATTCGATATACCATTTGGCCACAAAACTTGTGAGTGTGCATTGGAATAACCGCAATCGAATAGAGTCATCCACTATGTTGTTAGATGGAAACCATAAGCGAAATGACATAATATGGTTTTTGGGGTCTTCTCCTACCTTTCCCTCAAACATAGGGATTTTCGAGGAGAGTTTGGTAGGCTGGGAGGCCATAATGGGTTATGATGAATGCGGTCATTGGTCGACCATGCCAAATCAGGAAGGTTGATACTAGCCATGAAAGGTAGAATAGAACCGAGAGTGGATTGAAAAGGGCCAGTAATGGTGTCAGCGACAATAAGAATGCATTTTCCATGGGTAAATGGGGGTGGATAAGGTTGAGTCCCGATAGTAGGAGTAGTCACTGAGATGGTAGGAATAGCCAGAATAGACATGGAAGGGCCACTACTCCCATCCATGAATGGTGGTATGGTAGGAACCACGATGGTTGGAGTGGGGCCACCACTAGTGGGTAGTGGACCAACAAGAGCTTGTGAGGTTCCAAGGGGCCTACTAGGACCAGGACCTGTAACTCCAACATAAGGGATACTCGAAATCATGGATGGAATGAACACAATCCCACTACCAATCGTCCCCCACTAAATGGGGTTAGGAGGTACACCAAGCATGAGCCTAGATGGGGAGATAAACAAGGTAGGTTTGAATTGATAGGAATTTGAATCAAAATCATAGTCAGTATATGGATTTGAAGGTGGTGACTAACGTCGAATATGGATATGATGGTGACAGTTCAAGGAACCGAACTGAGGGGTATTCCCCATAATCCTATGTGAGTAGCATGGTGGAGCTATGATGATGTGATGGTGTGTTGTGTAATGAATGTATGTGTAAGGGTGTCAAGCGTAGGCCCAAAAACCCAACTACAACTGAGTGTGCAGAAGGAAAGCGTACAAATGGTGGCTCACAAGCCAAAAAACCAAGTCTAAAATCGAATTGCAACACCGTGTTACAACAAGAGAGTTTACAACAAATTGGCCAGAAATCCAACTAGAAGCACTACCTATAAAGAAAAATGATGCACTAATATATGGGGTATGAGTGCAAGAAAACTCCTAGCTACAAGCTAGAATCCATTCACAATTCGTATCCTCTACAAGGTGATGAAATCCTAGACAAACAATATGAAATGGAATAAATATAGGCTAAGAGAATCCCACCACCGAGAGGGACCTTGGTTAAAAAAGGCCTAAACAGAATGGAAACTAGGATACCCCGTTTATGACACGTTCGGAGTGGTTTACTGGAACTTTAGCTCTTTGTCCCTCGACACTCGGTATACTCCAGCATGCATGAGGAGGACTATGACAGGTTATCCTTAGGTGTAGAATGGAGTGTGGTATTCCACCTTGAATTCTGAAACCCCTTCATTGTGGCTTATTCCCACAAAGCGGGGGGGCCTCCAGCATACTGGTCATGACCGTGTCAAAAAGTACAATAGGATTTTGGTCCCCTAATCGACAACAATTATGTTTCAAATGTAAGTGACAAAGGGGTGTTATTTGGATGCCTATTCCCAATGTCCTAACTTAGCTACAATATTATTTTAGTCCTTAAATGAGGTTACAATGTTGGTTGAGTTAAGGTACATTTTTAGGCTAGCTTGGGGTCATGAACCAAGAATTTTAGTTTAGGGTGTGAGATGTATGCACAAGTGATGTGTAAAATATAAACCCTGTCAATCTGACGGCTAAGGCACAAAAACGCAAATAAATAACAGTAAATGACAGTAAATATAATGCAAAATAACAACTAATTCTTCTAGAAAATAAAGTATACACAAGTAAATGAGCACATAAGGAACTGATCAGGTTGTAGTAAACACACAATGGGTCTCCACTACAAAGCTCAACTCAAGGGGCTCACATACAAGGAAAATAAAACCAAAAAATGAGCCAAGGGGTTGTAACAAATAAGATATGGATAGATATAGTTTGAAAAGGGGTAGAACATAGACAGGGGGTTTGGAACAAGGATCTCAAACACTGAAAAGGACTAAAAAACTCTAGGTCACACCTTTTGGTGGAACAGGTGTGATCAAGGTCGCATAGAACTGCAAAACAGTCGCGATCGAGACAGGAAAAAAATTTGAAAGACCAAGGTCACACAAAAAAGGGTTTTATACACGAAATATCCCACAAAACTGGGTCACAGTAGTGACCAGGGTCGCTTCGAGCACTGATACAAGTGAGATATGGAGTTCTTGTCTAGCTCGCACTTATTGGGGCATAAGGAATGACCTAGGTTACGCTTATAGGGAAAACTGGTGTGACCTGGTCAAAAAATTCTGCCAAATAAGTGTAATCTGGTTGGAACTAAGAACTTTTTGAAAAAATGATGTCGACTTGGGGCGAGGGGAAGGAACTGAAGCAAGACTGGTTCGTATTTGCCATAAGGGGGCTAGATCTGTGACGACTGAAGGTACCAAAGGATAACAAACCAGGAGAAACACCTGCAAAATAAAGATCCGAAAGGATTGGCTGAGTGGGGGTTTCTCCCCTGCTACATGCAAAATCACCTACCCTATATCAACTGGACCATAGGGTAGAGTTTAATCTTGCGAATTGTCTTTTAACCTCGACTTACAACAAAAAATTCCAATAAGAAAGAACAGAAATATTTTTATGATTTTGATTTTATTTTCAAACTAACAACAAATAACAACAATAGGCATACCTTTCTTTGATGTGGGACACTGTAGCCATTTAAGGAAATGGTCTCATGGCTCCACAGTTTGCGTCTCCAATCTAATACACTACTCGTTGTCAAATAGGGGGAATGGATCCAAATGGGTATGGAGCAAGATCAACACACACCATGGGAATGATATAGCAATGTGTGATGATAATGGTGAATGACGAAAAGATGTCAAAGAGAAAATGGCAAAAAGTGTTTTTGGTGAGACCTTCACAATGTATTTATAGGATGGCCCAAGGTTTTTTGACCCATGGTAATGATCCATGGTATTTTATTGTGCATGATATTTATCTATGATTCTTTATCCTTCTTGTTTTTAGGGTTTTTTGGTCCTTTTTCGAGAGAGTGGGAATAAATCACAATAAAGTCTCAACTTTCCTCCATTTATGGGGAAGGAATAATAATGTTTTGGACCATATTTGGTGAATTTCTAGTTGTGAAGGTGAAAATCGAGGAAATAATGATGGGAATATGATGTGTAACAATGGCCCTAGACCATAGAGAGCTAGGTGAACATTTTTTAGTGTTAACAACTTGCCACTCATTAAAACATCAGATGGAGTATGTCATGGTTACTTGGTAGGTAAGCATCCAGAGAAGAGATACAAAGTTGGGAAGGTAACTAGAGTTGCCTCTACACTTTATCTGATACATAGTGATGTCTCATGACCAATTCCTACAACATCAATAAATGGATCCTGGTATTTCAAAACTTTCAAATTTTTTAAATCCTTGGTTGAAAATAACTTCGGAAATAAGATCAAGTCCATTAGATCTGATAATGTAGGTGAGTATGTTAAAAGAGATTTTCAAAAGCTATGTGAATCAAAAGGGATGCAAATGGAACACTCAGTTCCATACACACCACAACATAATGGTGTGTCTAAGAAGAAAAATAGATCATTGAAGGAGATTCCAACTTGTCTTCCCCAAGAAAAGAATCTTCCTCCTTCTCTTTGGGATGAAGTTGTAAATTGTGCTTCATACATTCATAATATAGTGCCTCACAAATGAGTGATTGGTTCCACTCCTTTTGAATAACTATAATGGCATAAGCCTAATGTCTCACACTTGAGATTTTTTGGTTCCAAAACTTGGGCCAGAATTCCTATGGACAATAAAAGGCATTCCAAGCCCAGAGTAGAGAATTAATTCTATTGGGATATGTTCAGGATGAAAAAGAATATAAATTGATGTAACTTGCAACTATGAATTGCTTCATAGAGAGCAATGCTTATTTTAAAGAAGATCAGTTTCTTGATCCACCACAATCCAATGATGACTGAGGTAAAAACACTCTTCCATTTCCATTTGATGATAATATATTGTATCATGTTTTAGATTCAAATAATGAGGAACAATATCAACATGATCTTGATAATGAGGCTATTCCTCATGAGAATCTAGATCCAAATCCAACTCCCATTCCAAATCAGTGGCCTAATCCTCAATGGGCCCAAAAGCTCATTGAAGCAGTTGGGAATGGTGCTGGGAATCCAGATGACATAATAAGAACATGGTACTAGCATCAGAATGAACTTGTTGCACTCTCTCTCATAGATTCACAATCTTCAAAGTGGTGCAACAAACTTCCAGAAAAAAATGCTACTTGATGATAGTGAATGATCCGCAATTCATCCCACTAAAGAACACAATGGATCATTCTTTTCCTCCTCCAAAAATAAGAAACAAAAGAAAAATTCATCAGATCGGAGGAAAATTGAGAGGTTCACATGCACACTCCTAGGATGTTGATGCATAGAAGAACCAAGATTTTGCATTAATGCTTCATAGTGTTGCAGGTTGCAACAAATTTTTCGCAAGTTTTTTCCCAAAGAGGAAAATTTTCTCTTAAGTATAGCTTGTTTCCTGATTCGTACTTATTTTGAGGGGGGAGTTTCCCATGAGTTTTTCCCAATTTTCCTTAGTTTATTAAGCTATATTTTATTTCATTTAGATTGTATGGGTGACTTTTGGCCTAGATTCCATGGACAAAGTTGTCCAAAGTTAGGATTAAGGGGAACATGTTGGGATTAATTAATCCTCCTTTGTCCAATATAGCCTATTTGGTTATTTTTCCTAATTTGCGGTGTAATTACTACTGTATTAGAGTGTGGGGGACACACCTAGAGGTTATCTTCCACTTATTGCATGTGCATTCACTCTTATGTGCCTACGGGAGAAATCCCTACATTATAGGATCCCACTCTGAGTGCCACCAACAACCTTCATGATTTGGTTGTGGTAGGTAAGTAGTTATCCTGAGTTAACCTCTAGTTACAATTAGTTATATCACTTTCAGTTAGCCTAGCTCCAGTTTTGCATGCATGAAGGGAGAGTGGCGTCGTTGTCCCACCTACCTCATCAATTAACTGATTGTAGACTAATTTAGACATCCAGAGTTAGACTAGTGAGTTCCAGCAGTTATTTAGACACGCTGAGCTAGATATCTAGTCAGCTTGAGCTGGTAGATTCAAACCTTATCCATGGAATTCGAATTCTATTTATTGTATAATCATTGTATTATTGATTAATGAATGAATATTAATTTCATGATTATCTGAGAAATTCTTGTATGATTTATCTGAAATTTATGGAATGAATTTAATGTTCAGTGTACATTCTCTTTTATTATTCCGCTACACAATTCCCTTCCTACATCTTTCAGACTTGCTTGTAGATCAATGGTTCACAAATTTAACACAACAGAGGCTGAGTACATAGTTGCAGTCAATGTCACAATTCAGACCATTTGGCTATAATATTTCCTTATATATATTGGTATCCTATTTCACCATATAAATTTCATCTGGTGTGAAAATCAAAGCACATTGAAGTTTTGTAGAGGTCCAATGTAGCATCAAATAAAAAAACACATTGATATCCACATGAATTATATCAGAGGAATAGTACATGATGGGATCATTGAAGTGTAGTGTTTTCCTTCTTCTGAATAAACTACAAACATATTCACAACTAATTTCACTAAGCGAAAATTCCACTCTTTGCAAGACCTTGGGATCAAAGACATAGTTTCCTAGTAGTTATCTTAATTTTTCAGCATTTTATTTTAAGGGGGCGAGGGGTGTTCCCTGAGGTTTTCACTCTTTCATATTTTTTAGTTATCACATGTTACTTAGATTGATTGTAAAATGTGTACCTAACATATATTTTTTGTCATGACCCATTATTTTTGTACTCCCCATAGTGCTTCAACGGAGGTATTGGAGATATTACACATCCACATGGTATTGATTTTTTATTTTTATTTATTCTATGTTGAGGGGAAATTGGTTTGATATATTCTCCCCTAAATGATAATATTATCCCCTATACAAAGGTACCACATCCTATTCATTAATTACTCATTTACACTTCAATTAGAACAATGGAGTCTAGTCTTGGATGGCAACTTTGACATCATCACTGTTGAAATCAATCCGAGCGTTAGTACAATTCAACTCACAAAAAAATGCTAGAAGACATGCATAGATCCACTCAAATTGGAGACTGAAATTGGTGCATAAAAATAACTTGAATTGAATAAGTGTACATAAGACAACCTTATAAAATAATAGGCTATTGAAATATATAACAACATCATATATTTGAATTCCTAAGGAGGCAAGTTGAATCCTCACAATAGCAGGCTTACTAAAAGTCAAAAATCCCCCTTAGGTGCATAAAACACTTTCCAAATCAGTCAAGGAGGTCACAAATTGGCTGAATGATGTATGTCAGTTGATAAGTGATGGAAATTCAATATACTCATGATTTCAAGAGAGAAAAAGATGGATGATGAATTGTGCAAAAAACAAGGTAGTTTCCTTTTTTACTAGCTTTAACCTTTTTTCCTTAAAGCTGCTAAAAAGTAGTCTAACTTTGGATAAGGAAGGAATGCACACTTACTAAATTCGTAAGTATGTATATTTGTTATAATATTATCCAGAATATATGAAGGGTGCTCCTGGAGGTAGTTATGGAAATTTTTGACCAAGTGGTGAAAGTGGATGCCAACTAGCTAGTGGGAAACCTAGGAAATTAATCATAAAGATTAATAAATGTATCCTAATTATGGGAATGGGTTTTCTATTATTCTAAAATCCCCTCTTGATCCTGAAATATGTGAAATATCATAAATATATCATATATATAGGGCCTATAAACAAGTATTAGTCACCCTTTACACACTGCTTGTCCATAAAAAACAAGGAAAGAGAGAAAACCACAAGGGGAAAATCCTCCCTCAAAACATGGTCATGAACGAAATTTTGTGAAATATTGTATTCAATCAGTATTCACCATGGGATCATCTATCCTAAGAATTTATTTGATATTTCTAAATGTCTTCTCATAGAATTCCTTGGTGAAGATGTCTGCAACTTGCTCAGATGATGTGCAATAGTGCAGAGCAATGACCTCATCATGCACAAGTCCTCTGATGTAATGCATGTGTATCTCTGTGTTTGGTTTGTTTCCTATGTACAAGTTTTGTTGCTATTTGAATATAAATTTTATTGTCACAATATATGACTATGGAAGTGTCATATTCGATCCCAAACTCTCCAAGTATGCCTTGTAACCATACACTTTGAGTAGCTTCATTTACAGCTCCTCTACATTTTGCCTATGTAGAAGAAAGTGCGATGGGAATTTTATTTTTACTTGACCATATGATTGGTTCATATGTAACCATAAAAACATATCCATAAGTTTATTATCTATCAATTTTATCACCTTTCCAATCATATTTAGTAAAACCAACTAACTCTAAGCCATATTTGGCAACATAGTGAATCCCATGTGTCTTTGTTCCTTGTACAAAGTGCAAGATTCTATTTGTTTCCCTCCAATGGATATCACATTTCTGCTCCATATCTATATATTCCCAACTCATTGCATCAGAAATATCAGTTCAAGTTTGATTCAAATAAATAATACAAGCAACTAGTTGTCTATACATAGTATTGTTCACCGAAGGAGTTGATTTTGCTTCTTCAAGCTTAACTCCTGAGAGGAAAGGAGTCTTGCTTGGATTGAAATATTTCATGTTGAACTTGTTTAGAATGTATGATTCATATTTGGACTGATTTATTTTTATTACAAGGGATTATTGATAAATCTCAATCCCCAAGAAATGGCTCAACAATCCCAAATAAGTCATGGAGAAGGCATGGTTCAAAGCATCCTTCAACGAGGAGATTTCTTTCATGGAACTTATTACCATCAAAATTACATACAAATACAAGAAAATAATAATGATTGAACCATGAATAAGCTTCAAATATACATTTCTATCATACTTGCATCTACAAAACTTCAATGATAGCAAAAAGCCATCAATCTTGGCATACCAAGCTCTGGGAGCTCGTTTTAGCCCATATAGTGATTTCTTCAACTTGCACAAAAGATATGGATTAGTAACAAAAAATTATGGATGCTTCATATATATTATATATATATTCTTTTATATATACATGTATAAATTCACTCTTCGCATCCATGTGATGTACCTCCCATTGCTTGGAAGCTGCAATAGCCAAAACTAGTCTTATATAGTCCATCTTTGCCATTGGTGCAAAGGTATTATTGTATTAAATTAATTGGACTTGGGAGAAGAAATTGGTCACTTAAATTTCTTATATTTCATAGGAGAACCATCAGAAGAATTTTTTTTCTTGAATACCCATTTGCACTTCACTAGCATTCTACTTAGTGGGAGATTGACTAGTTCCCATGTCTCATTCTTCTGGAGTGAATGGTATTCTTATTTCATGTATTTTTTCCATATTGGATATTATGAAGATTCTTCATATTTTTTTGGATCATACTCAATCATCATATAACACTTCTCAATAAAGCATGGGTCCTTGACAAAAATGGAATTCTCGCATTAAGATCTAGTTCTTCTAGGATTACTAGGATTCCCAAGTAGTTGCCCAGCTGCTTGAATAGTATTTTCTTCCCAGTTTGGTCTTGTAGGAGTGATAGGATATACAATTAAATATTCATTATCATACATATCAGAATCAGAAAACTTATTATATTCTTCACTTACAATCATATGTGGTAGAGGTGAAGAGGATTGTCCAATTTCTGTAACTGGCATAGGTTCTTCTTCAACTGAACACTCCTTTCAATGAAGGTGTTTTGAGTGCTCATGTTTATCAGCTTGTACCCTTTGTAATTTTCTAAATACCCAATAAATATGCATTATTGAATTTTGGGTTCCAAATCCTTTTTCTTTTCAGGTGGAATTCTAGACCAAGATTTAGAGCAAAAAATCCTGAAGTGTGACACATCAGACTTGTATCCACTCTAGGAGTGATTCCATTGAAGGATTTGTGAGGCATCCTATTCTGGATATAGGTTGCAAAATTGATTGCTTCATCCCAAAACTTTGGTGGCAAAGCTTTAGACTCCATCATGCAAGTGGCCATCTCTTTGAGAGATCTATTCTTCCTCTCAGCAACACCATTATGTTGATGTGTGTAAGGAATAGAGTGCTGCATATGGATACCTACATATTTAGAAAAATGTATAAATTTATATTTGAAATATTCACCACCATGATCTAATATGAGGACCTTGATATTTCTTCCAGATTGGCTCTCAACTAGGGCTTTAAAACCCTTGAAGAGGTCAAATACTTCTAACTTGTGTTTGAGGAAGAAGACCCAACAATATCTAGAAGGTTAATAAATGGAGGTTAGGACATATTTTTCTTGAATAATTGACATAAAAGGGAAAGGACCAACTATATCATTGTGAATAATATCAAGAGGTGCAAACGTTCACTCATGAACGACTTTCTTATACTTGTGCTCTGGGTGTTTTCCTAGGATGCATCCTTGACAAACTCCTTTATAAAACTTGATTGTGGGTAACCCTATCGCCATGTAGTTGTCACACAAATCATATAGGTAATTGTAGTTTAGATTACCAAACCTTTCATTCCATAACTTGATAGCTTCATTAGCATCAGTGAGGAGAACAGAGGGGCTTGAGAATTGCATGAAGTGTGATAACTTGTACACTTTGGAGATATGATCAACAAAACCTTTTTCTATGAGTCTACAATTTTCCATTTCATTGATTTCAACATCATTGGGAGTGAAGAAAACCTTCTTAGGGAACCTAATGTGAGTCATTTGATAGACTAAAAAGAGGTTGGAAGCAAGACCTAGGACATACAAAACATTATTGATGGAACCATGGTCTAGATCTATTCTACCCTTCCCTTTACTTTTAGTTTTAGAAACATCTCCCAATACAATTTTTGGACAATTAAAAGCATCAAGAGAGGAGAATTCCTCCCTTGTCTAAACCATGTGTCTTGAATCTCCAGAATCAATGATAAAGGAAGGAGATCCTATAGTGCTTTCCACTAGTGCATAAACTCTTTCCCTATCTTCAAAATTTCATGCACCCTCCTTATTCTTTGCACCTTTAGGAATATATTTGTTGTGCTTTTCAACGATTTTAGTCACCATATCAATGTGTTTCTTCATGCAAGATATTTATGGATGAAATCCCTTACCAGAGTATGCCCACTCACTTGCTCATTTCACCTTTATCTTTCTTCTTTTGGTAATTCTTCTTGGATCTTGAAGAATCCTCATGAGACTTGGACTTTTATTTATTTTGATCAGGAGACTTCTCTGGATTATACTTCTTCTTTCCTTTGGAATCCATTCTCGAATATCTAGCAAACAAAGCTTGATCTTTGGAAGGTTTAATGGTTCCCATCATGACCAACATATCTTTCTCTCGGGTCAAGGACTCAATGAACTCCGCAAGTGAAGGCATATTCAAATTTGAAGTGTCAACTTTGTGGCATGGAATGTCAATACAAATAAAAAATAGTTAGGTCCAAGCTTCGCAAGTATGGCCAGAACTAGTTGTTCATCTTTGTTTTCAATACCACACTGTTTTAACTAAAGAACAAGAGATTTGAACTTCAAGAAATAGACTTGTAAGTACTCAAAATTTCTTGGAATCATTGAGGTAATATCATTTTCTAGTTGATGTCCCATCACTTCATTTTTCTTTCCAAATAGGGTTTGGATTTTCTCCCATACTTCATTTTTTGATGTCAATCCATCTAGATAGAAAAGAAGGTCTCTGGAAATGCTAAGACACAAGAGACAATAAGCCTCATTCCTCCTGTTGTGCCACTTGATCTTCTCTACAACTGTATTAGGATCGACCTCAATTTCCATGGTCACTCTGAAGAGGTATTTTCTCCTCATCGGAATCTCTATATGTGCCTTTCATTCAAAGTAGTTGAATGGAGTCAAGATGATATGGTGATATTGATCCATTTCTTCTGCAACTATGCCCTGAGGTAGAATAAATGCGCTCCTTATGAGAGTGATGATAGATCATACAATAGAAATAAGGGAGGACAATGATTGAGATAAATAGGCTTTGATACCATGAGGAAATTAATCCCAGTCTTAGTACAATTGAACTCACAAAAAATTGCTAGAAGACAATCAAATATCCACTCAAATTGGAGACTGAAATTGGTGCATAACACTAAATTTCATTGCATAAGTGTACATAATCCAAACTTATAAAATAATAGGGTGTCCAAATATATAATTATATCATAGATGTGAATTCCTAATGAGGCAATTTGAATCCTCACAATAGTAGGTTTACTAAAAGTAAAAATTTTCCCCTAGGTGCATAAAACACTTTCCAAATCAGTCAAGAAGGTCATGAATTGGATTTATGATGTATGTCAGCTGATAAGTGATGGAAATTCAATATACTCATGCTTTCAGGAGATCAAAAGAGGGAGGATAATTTTTGCAAAAAGCAAGGCAGTTGCCATGTGACTAGCTTAATTTTTTTTTCCTTAAAGCTGCTAAAAAAACATCTAACTCCAGATAAGGAAGGAATGCAACCTTACTAAAATGGGAATTCTGTATAGTTGTCAAAATCTTATCCAAAATATGTGAAGGGCACTCCTGGAGGTCATTATGGAAATTTTTGACCAAGTGGTGCAAGTGGATTCCAACTAGCTAGTGTAGGGCCTAGGAAATTAATCATAAAGATTAATAAATGTATCCTAAGTATGGGAATGGGTTTTTGATTATTCTAACAATCACCAAGTGTTGCATGCAACATTGGAATAATCACTAATAAAGAAACTCTCATCATCCATGAGGATAGGTAGGTGATACACTTTTGGATGTATGTGCATTAATGATATTCTTTCAAAATCCACTTGTGTGTTAACTAGTTAACTGTTGATTGCATTACCAATTAACTAGGACTAGGCGACAGTTCACTCTTGTGACTGTTAATAGGTGGAAATTCACTCAAGTGATTCGTTATATGACTCCATGTCTCTCTAGAATCTCTATGGAGGTTAATTATTTCATACATTCATAGTATTTCATGCATACTACTATCACTCTTTCATTGAATCGATACAATTATTTCATTGTTTCTCTATTCTTCTCTCAACTTTGGAAGTTTGTTTCTCATTCTTTTTAGCTAGATTTTCCATGCAGGTTTCACTCCAATTTCATAGTTCATTCCATATATATTAGGATTTATTATAGGATCATCCTCTTTTTTCCTTTATCCCCATATGTGTTATTTATCCTCCTCGACATGTGAGAACCAAACAAAAAAACCTCCATCACCTCCTAGTTCTCCTTTGAGCTCATTTGATTCAATCTCTTCAAATTCAGAGTCAACCTCATCCACCCCTAGAGTTATTTATATCCTAATATTATTTCCAATTTCTAATATGTTTGGAAATAATGTGAATCCTAATCCTAATCCCAAACCAAATACCAATGCCAACACCAATGTGAGTACCAATGCAAATCACACATTGAGACTTCCCTTTATGGCTAGTATAGATCTTCCATATTTTATTAGTATTAGCAATTATCCCATTCAAAATGATTCCACATGGCCTCCAATGCCCATGAAACTCCTTTGAACATCCCAAAATTTGAAGGATGGTTGGGAATACCCATATAACCATATTATTTTATTTCACTTATGGTGTTTCTCTAAAACATTGTTGATGATCCAATATGTTTATTGTTAGGGTTAACCTTGACTTGGGAATGAGTCAAAGGTGGTTTAGGTCTAGCACATGGTTTGGGAACATGGTTTGTTGTTTCCCATGGTATTGTCCTATGGTATTGCATGTGATGAATCCTTTATAAGGCTTGAAGAGGCTCCATTGTAAAGTGGCCTGGAGGTGAGCAGTGACTAGCTCGCTTGGCCTGGATGGCCGGTTTTGGCCATGTAATGAAGATCTTCATTGGTGCTGGTTTTCCCCGCATGGGGTTTCCAGGGTATATTGTGTGTCTATATGTGGTTGCTTGTGATAATGTTTATTTCTCGCTCAATATTATGTTAATGTTGCTCGTTTGAACCTAACAACTGGTATCAGAGCCATGGTTTGGATTGGTTATGCTCGTTGGTGTTTATATGTGCATAATCAAATTGTGGGGTGCATATTCGGTGGTACCCGACACCCTAGCAGTAATTTTTTTTTGGGTCCATGTGAAACTTAGCCGTAGGAAAGTTTGGATTTCTCTGGATGCTAAAAGCACAAGGTATCCCTCTTATACGCAGAGAAGGGATGTTGCATCAAGTGTGGAATGAACCACTAGGTAGGTACGAGGGTGGCAGGTGTACTCATAGCCTAGCTTGATGTGGATCAGAGAGGTTGAGTCTTCGATTGCGGGAGAAATGTGAGATGGTTTAATCTCAGTTTTGGGACCAATATTGATGAAGCCATGTATGTGAAGAGAATTCCTAGAGAACTAGTGGTTACAGCGGCCGATGACCCATGTAATTTGGTAGATGGATTTTTCTTTATATGGACATCAATGACAGAGTTTGGATGCAGGTACAAAAGGAGCATGACAAGTAGATGAGAAATAAAGCGAGAGGATGAAGCAATGGATGGTGTAGAGTGTAGTCATCATGAAGACACATGAAAAAAAAAATGTAATGGAGCATTTTGCATGTAAATGGGCATATGGTTGTAATACCTAGTAAGGCATGCATACCCCTGGTAACTCACCGGTAAAGTCGGGAGATAGACCTAGGTGATATGGGGGTGTATGTAATATTCCTCAGTAAAACTTTGAGGGGGGTTGGTGATTACTCCAAGTCAAGTTTAAAGGGGGGATTGTTAGGGTTAACCTTGACTCAGGATTGAGTCAAAGGTGGTTTAGGTCTAGCACATGGTTTGGGCGCATGGTTTGTTGTTGCCCATGGTATTGTCCTATTGTATTGCAAGTGATGAATCCTTTATAAGGCTTGAAGAGGATCCATTGTAAATTGGCCTGGAGGTGAGCAGTGACTAGCTCGCTTGGCTTGGATGGTCGGTTTTGGCCATGTAATGAAGATCTTCATTGGTGCTGGTTTTCCCCACATGGGGTTTCCAGGGTATATTGTGTGTCTATATGTGGTTGCTTGTGATAATGTTTATTTCTCACTCATTATTATGTTAATGTTGCCCGTTTTAACCTAACAGTTTATGCATGTTTTAGTTTCACTAGATTTTCTCCAAAATGGTATATTGGACAACCCATAGTATCACATCAGAATTTAATGTACCTCGAAACATCATTCTAAAATTTTCTTTATTACCCATTAGATATGACAAGGGAATTGAGATAATTTTGTTGTGTAATCAAAACATATCCACCCATATCACAAACCATATACATCAAAATTGTATACAAATGAGTTTATTCAATATTAAACTAAATGACCCCATCTTTCTAAATTAGTTTGTGGAATCCATAGTCACCATCATAACTAAGGATGTTTCTTTACTAATTACACAAACAGAGGAAGAATATACCATGAAGGCTCAATGGTATGACCTTATCTGTGCTTAGTTTAGATGAATATATTATATTATATTCTTCTTAGCGCCCCTCAATTTGATTCCATCCATCTCAATTAGATGGGGGAATCCCACCCAATGCATTAGGTAATTATTTTGGTAACTTATACATACAACACATATAGTTGAATTCCCTATTCTAGTAGCAGTAGTATGTATGGAAAATATTATGGTGGTGAGAACCCCATGTTGATCCTACCTTCAGATTAGAAACCCCATATTTTCCATAATCTATATGATCATGAATACTTGTAATCACATGTAGGAGTTGCAATTTTGTATTCAGTTCCTCCTGCTTAACCTTGTATTTAAGTCTCCTCTCATAGTGGCACTTATACATTGTATCTATCTACCCAAACCCATAATCCATATTATCCATATATTGGTCCTCTACAAATTCCTTCGTCATTTTAGGTTCAAATTAATATACTCCATTCCATGCCTAGTTAACCAATTCAAGGCCAATTTTGAAACCAACATGATCTGCTAAACCCTTAGAACACACAACCTAATAATAATAAGAAAAACAATAAGGGAAAGAACCAAGTGAACAACTAAAATCAAGGGGATAAGGGAAACCAACGTAGTCAATTTTTTAATGTTGAGGGAAATCAAAATCTTAAAAATAAATATCGTAATAAACCTCCCAAACAAGGTAAAAAACCTTAATTATGAACAAATCATCTATGTTATTTTTTTAAGGTTTGTGAATATTTTACTCATAATTGTCTACATATATCTTGAATTCATCAACTATGGGAGTAAACAAGTATACTTGAGTCAACTAATTCCTCTCAAGTTCAATCTAGCACTCAATCTACTACTCCTCTCCCCACCCAACTGATGGTGTTGTTGAATCATTTCCATCCACAAGGCTTTGTGTCAACTCAACCAATGATCCCCCACCTTAACCACCCATTTATTCCTTCTAATGACAACAATCCTTATTTTGAAAAAATATATATGACATCTATATATATTATTATTTAGAATAGATGCCATCAATATAGTATACCATTTGAAACTATTCCTTCTGATAAGGACAAATACCCACCCATAAGTAATGGACCATTACACATTTTACATCCTAATATTGACCCTACTCAGAAGGTACCCAATGTTCCTTTTAATTGTAGGAATAATAATCCTAATGCCAAGGATACCCATAACTATAATGGTTGTGGAAGATTTGGCACATTCCCCCATTGTCATGTTAACCTTAGAAGTTGTTCAAAATTTTCCATTGCAACATAAATCCTTTATTATATTTAGATGTAGTAGAACCATTCAATGCTTGGTTGATCACATTTGATTTGGATTGGGAATACCTTCTCTTCCTTATTAAGTCTCATTTTAGGTCCCCGTTTCCATTAAAATATTGATTATTCAGTGTTGCGTTATCAATTGGGGGAATCTACTTGTGTGATATCTATCAATAGAAATTTTTTATCACCTATAATGTAATCAACTTCGTCATCCATATAAATTATCAATCCACATAATTGGCACCATTTTTCCACCTCATTCCATCCACTTGATTGTGGGAAAGTGATAAAAAACGAAAACAAAAAAAGTGAAATTCAAACCTGAATTGACCACCCTATAAGGAGGTTGTAGGTTTTCCCTCAAAATCAATGACCTAGGCCACAAATTTTCCCCTGAAAGGTGTGACTTGGTCCCAAAAATAGATTTTCATAAAAAATCGCCATTTCCTGCCTTGCTCATAAAGAAATGGGAAAAGGGGACACAAACCTTGATGTGGTTGAAGTTAGTTAATGGATCTAGGTCTCAAAAACCTAATCTCTCCACTAAACAATCAAGGAAATGGATAATGTTCACATTTATTATAGATCCACCTCTTGGTCACTTTTCTGCCTATAAAAATACCTCAAGGTCCCTCATTCCATATACAATTTCCATATCTCACTCATTCCATTATGATACCAAAATTATCCAAAACTAGGAGCAATCCACATCTTACCTTTTACTTCGCCTAAAGGAGATTACATTTGTGACATTTTATTGGAAGTTGTGAGTTCACGAAGGAGACAAACAAACCTTCCCCTAGACAAATGCAGGGGCCTCTCTTCCTCTTCACCAAGGTGCACATCTCTCTTGCAATGCTTCTTAGTGATAATACAAAACATTCTTTGATTCATTATGCATTGTCTTGGCACTGTTTATGTGTGATTTTATTGAAGGATTGATAGATATTTTTATTTTTTATTTAGTTAGTTTTTTTTTTCCTTACTTTAAATCTATACCAAAGTTACACAACCCTTTGGTATGTGCTCTTTTCCACATGTGGGTTATTATTCACACTACACATATTTTGGCGACCATAGTGGGGAGGATCCATAATCCCCCTTTCAGTTATGTTAGATTTTATTTTTTCCAACCATATTTCGAGTGTTTTCTTTCTTGGATATAGGTATATTTGGTGTAGTTTTTCTACTATTAAAGTTGCAAGTAGGTTCCTTGGCTGAAACCCCATATTTTCAGCCGTAGTAAAAAATAGACTCATCAGTTTTTTGCATATTTGGTTTTAAGTCATGCATTTTGGACAAATCCCATGAAATTGGTCATAACGTTTCCTTCAAAATATGCAACCTATATCAAAACCCTATTTTTTGTAGTTTCACACCTGGTTCCTCCTTCACCTTTTTTTAATTCAGATCCGATTTTTCCCATTTTGATCTATTTACAGTTTCTCTTTTACTTTTCCAGCTTGATTGCTTGTTTTAGTGGTTGTTTACTTGTCCTTTTAGATATTGTAGGAAAAGAATAGATCCATGGATCCTAGCATTTGTTTCCTTTAGGGTTCTTTTGGGGTTTTGTTTTCAACTACATTTTTCTTGATTTTTCAACAAGTTCAATTCTTGGATCTACTTTATAGTTGATTATTGGGTTTGTTTAGAGCACCACCTTCACTAGTTTGGATCCTTCTCTCTCTCTCTCTCTTACAAATCCTTACCTTTATAATATATCTTGTTTGCATGCTTTCTTGGACTTGTGAATGGCTTGATTGTGATAATTTACATTGAGAAATCATAGATTTATTTCAAGAAAAATAGCATTTAGTTCAATATTGATATTATCTTTTTTTTTTCATCATTGTACAAGAATTTATAATTTCTTGTCATTTAGATTTGATAGTTGTACAAACCACTTGTGCAGAAACTCTCATGCCTTACTTTAAAAATAACTTAGTTCATGACTCCAAGTGGAACCCAAGAATCAACCATAATATGAAAACATTAAATTCCTCACTTGAGGGACAAAAATAATTATGTAGTTAGGTTAGGGATTTGGGGATAAGCATCCAAAAAATTTCCTCTAGTCAATATACATCTGAAACATAGTGGTTGACTTTATAGGAAGACAAAATCCTCTAGTACTGTTGGACACAGTTTAAGACAAATTGTGGGTAGGCCCATTGTTTCAAGGGTAGTGTTTGGAAATAATGGAATTGGATGGTTGAGTGGTGCACCTTACCCATTTAGTGCCAAAGATCATCCAAATTATTTTCTTCATGATTAAGCTATAGGTAACTCATATGACTGTCAATACTGCTTTCTTGAATGGTGTATGTTGGGTCGCAGAAATGTCCCTTTTTCATCCACTTTATCTTCCGCTATTCCTCACATTTCATCGTCCCATTAACCTTTTATCATACCATTTCCATACATATATGTGGGTTTCACCTTATTATTTCCACTTTATTTATTTTTAGTATTATAAGTGAATTTATGATTAAATATTAGAAAATTAACATGTTTTTCACTAATATCTCAAAGTATGGATGAGCTTTGTAATGGGTAGGAATATGTGAAGGATTAATTCAAAGAAAAGACTTCACATATATCTCCTCCATAATTTCAAGGGGATAGTTATGCAAAGAATATTCCAAGGAGAAGATCATGGAGATTTGGTTGAGAGACATGTGGAGAATTTGTGAAAGATATGTCGAGGATTTGAAGGGATCATATCTTGTAATAATAGGAAAGTAGTTGAGTGGTTGAGTGAATAGTGGATCTCTCATTATGAGATGGTTATCTTCTTCTCAAAGAAGTTCATGTATAAAAGAGAGTGCTCTCTCTTCATTTGTTATGGGATATTATCTTAGAATATTTTAGATCTTAGATAATCTTAGAGAATAGTAGATTGTAGAAGTTAGTCTTGACCTTGTAATATGGAGAAGGGAATTCTTAGATTTTGTTCATAATCTTGGTTTGATGCTTTCATGATTTATGTTTGATTCTTGTGATGTAATTTGAGATTGCTTTATGGTTAGTATGAGCTCACATGTGTTTTCTTGTTGCTCTTCATATGTTGTCTTTATTTTATGCAATTTACTTTCAGCTGTGTGTTTCATCTTCCTGCATTAGATTAGCAGTTGCATGTTTCAGCTTAAGGGGGGTTAGATTAGATTAGTATTAGTTTCATGGGGGGTTAGATTAGCTTAATTTTGCTTATGTCCTGCATATACTTTGCATGTGCTTCATAAGCCTACAAACCTCGGATTGACAAATTAACTGGCTAGGCAACTACTACAACGGAATTAAAACGACATTAATTCAGCCCAACATTTTGGCGTCGTTGCCGGGGAAGCACGATGGATTGAAGTTAGTTTGATTAATTTTCTGCAAGAGTACACTAGAGTGTGAATTTCAATTTCTACAAAGAGTGTTTCAATTATGCAAGTGTGAATTTCAATTTCAGCAAGCATGTTTTCTTGCAACTGTGAAGAGTAATTGTTTTTCTTGTACAAAGTGTTTTTTTTAATTTGTTTCAAAAAGAGTGTTTATTTAAAAAAAATTTACATTTGGGTGCTATAAGAATCCCTTTTTCAAAATGATTTAACAATGAGTTTAAGCTTGGAACAACTCACTCAGATCCTTACGAAAGTAGGGATCTCCTCTTCTCTTGAAAAGGAGATCCTGACAGCAGCCGAGAGCTTAATTAGTCCTCCAAAAACACATGAAGAATCCTGCACATTTGATGACAAACAATCATGCGAACAGGAGATCGAGGAGGACTACGAGGAGTTGCAGCATGATCTAAGGAGTGAAAACTATGCCTACGAAAGCCCTATCGAACAATGGTTTCAAGCAATTATGAGGTTAGAACAATTTAGTTTTTCTTTTTATTTAGTTAGATCACAGCCACAACAATTAAATCCATTCATCTTTGTATATTGCCATTGTTCATTCATGAAATTGAAAGATAATATATTCCTATTACTGTTGCATGTATGGTTACACTGGCTATTTGATTACACGTAATTGTTTTCTAATTACCAATTAGCATAGAGTAGGTAGGATTTTATTTTGAGTTTTTTCTTTCACCCAGAATAAGTATGCTCTCCTCCGCACTTCATGCGATCGCGAGGATCAGAAAGTAGGATGTTTTCTAAATTTTTCAGGAATGAATAAATTTATGTTTGCAACATACCTAATCGATTTCATCTTTATTTTGAAAATCATTCATCTCTGTTTGCTAAAAAAAAAAAAAATCAATTTGTAAAATAAAACTAGCCTAAAAATTCATGTGGCAAATTCATTTTTAAGCTGAACAATCACTGGATTTATAATGCGGAAAAACAGTTGCAACTCCAAGCTGAAACAACAACTGAAGCAGTGTCACACTTGTAAGCTTCTCCTACGTTGGAGTCGTAGCCATTTATTTTTCCTTCATCCTTCATCCTGTAGCTGTCTGAAAATTAACTCTGCAAATAATTCCTCGACCAAACCATTTCTAAAATTTTCTATATTTGCACACTCCATCTTGGATCTGCAATTAAAAAAAAAGGCCATTAGAAATATTTCATTAAAATCGAATAAGTGGCCTGCAAAAAATCCAAGTTAAAACATCGTAACTCTAAGTTGAAACACCAGGTGTACAAATGTAGCTGTAACGGCTAAGACTATGTGTTGAAACTGTGTCTTGCTGAAACTGTACTGCAATTGAACTGCATCTTCTGGTTTTAACTCTTGGTTTGATTTATTTCTGATTTGAGTTACGACATCACCAATTCAGGTATCTTCATACTCTATCCACTTGTTGATATTGCATGCTAAACCTACAATTAAAATCATAAACATATATATAATAACTCATGTATTCCTCCGCAACCTGCAATAAACAATAAGATGGAAATTGAAAAATATAAAACTCCTGAGAATGAATAAATTCATGGTTTGTAACGATGCTTCATTTTCATCTTCAACCTTGACTTAAAACCTGAAACAACAATAAAATTCATAAGAAAATCCTTAGTTGTTTCATATAAGTCTTCCCTTTGGTCTTTTCCTGGATAGATGATAGCTCAATTGCCAACAATATCACAGCTAACCAGGATGCAACACCGTGGACGGGTAAGGGATAGGAGATGCGTCTAAATGTTGTACGCTCAACTTGAGCCGTGAATAATTGACCAAATCTCACTTATTAGTTTTTTTTCATGAATGAAAATGGACATTATTCATTCTTGGATTCTATTTGCTATAAAAAATAAATAAATTGACTGAGAATCTTTAGATGTGTATAAGCGATCTTAATAGTAGCATATCCAAATTGGGCGGGATTGAAACCGATTTCTTAATACGCATTATCCTTTACTAATAAACAACCAAGATATGTGTGATCTGTGTGCTTAATTCTAGCCATGACTCACCATTTTCATGACTTAGTCCTGAATATGACTCTCCATTCTGGTTAAATGATCAATAAGATGGTATTGCATGAATAAATATACCTAATTGTTTTCTCTTTGTTTTTCTGTCAATTAACGTCGATTTGCAGATATTCAACTTCGGGTGTAATTTATGAGAAAACAGTGATGAATTTCAAAAATCTGGCACATGGGTTTTGTGCAGAAGGGTCTCATTTAGTTGACTTGTAAGCGGTTGTGAAAATGTGACTTGGTTTGAGAGTAGTTTTCAATTTTCGAAACATGAAGGAGTCAAATTTCGGGATGGCCGATTTTCAACAGGGCAGATACACAGTCAAAATCATGAGCACTAGGTTGGCACAGGGACGAAGCTATGCAATATTATAATCAATCCACCCAAGGATCAATGTTTCCATTAATTCCCTCCCAGCAGCAGTTGTTGAATATCCTTTCAAAAATGGATTCTCGAATGAACAATCTAGATTTGGTTCAATACATGATAAAGCTGTAATTACTTATCTTACTTGCACATAAAAAGCTGAAAGCAGCTGGGTTTTACACTTACTCACAAATTTTCTATAAGCTTTCCTTCCTCGGTGGGTATTTCTTTTTTGCCACATGTTTTTTGTTTTTCTTCTTTCTGTTCATAAACCATCAAAACTACTCTAGAGATTCTCCTCAAAGACTGTCATTGCATACTCAGAAAAACCTGAACTCCTTGAATCCTTTTCTAAACAAGTTTCAGGGTGTGCTTGATATTATGATTACAAGACAATATGAGTTTCATATGGGCCAATAACATTTCCTATTTTTTATGGGTGGTTTTTGCTTGATGAATTTTGTTTTCAATTCACTTTTATTCAATGAAGTTTTGTTTGCAATTTAAAAAAAAAATAAACAAAGTTGCAAATGGACTTTTTAAATTATTCCTGAAAACAATAAATTCAAAAATGTTTTTAATGCTCATTTGTTTTCTTAAGATACTTTAGCAATTGTTATCTTTCTAGGTTTCTAAAGTGACTGGAAAATATTGGGTATCGAGATGGCTGAACGGTCTTAACTCAACAAAAAGGAGGAAGGCGAGGTAAGTTTTACATTGAAGATCGAATGGATTGGATAAACTGTAATAGATCTAGCGGCCGCATTGAGTTCCTATATCCTAGCTGAATGAAAAATACCAAAACTTGAGCTGTGATTTCAACCGTGAGCATTAGTACACACTGCATTGAGGCACATGACCTATTCTTGCACCAGTGTATCTTTATGGAAATCAAGAATTTGATAGAAGCGGCCAATGCAGAGCTATGTTCCAGGATATTTGATTTTAAAAAAAATTCCATAAAAGTGCACAATAAACAATTTTTTTTCACGGCGCAGAAAGTTTCTTGTGTGTCGCAGTTGGTGGTGTTGCAGCTAGTTGTTACAGCCATGTGTTGCAGCTAGTTGTAACAGCCCAGTAGTTGATTTTAAATCCATAAAAATGCATAGTGAACCAATTATAATAATGTTTTTTCACAACGTCGAGAGTTTCTTGTGATAAGAAAGGCTGCATGCATGACGACTAAAAATAAAGAGGATAACTCAGAACCGCATGCAGGAGTAGATCGATACTTATGGGGAAGGTATCCATGTATTAACGATGGTTTATGCAGGATCTAATAGGTGTTGCAGCTAGCTGTTACAGTCAGTTATTGCAACCTGGTGTTGCAGCTTGATAGTTAATTTTAAAATCCATAAAAGTGCATAATAAACCAATTTTCTCACAGCGCAGTGAGTTGCAGCTCCATCTAAAACAGAAAGGAATTGAATAAATCTGCAACAAATGGCCTGCGAATGGTTGTTACATCCTTAACCAAAAAAAAAAATGCCTGATATGGTACCTTTATTTGCTTCTCGATTTACGGGCAGATGGCAACGAATCCTAAAAATATGAGACATGGGTTTTTTGTGTAACATCCTCCTTTACCTAACTTGCAAGGAAATCTCCAAACAGAGCCACGGTTTGCGATATACAGCTAGTTCTTCAAGAGGGTATTTTCTAGATTTACTGTTGCAGCCGGTTACAAGCAGCTAAAACAGTAAAATCCATTGTTGTGAAGGATGAACAAAGGCTAAACAAAGCTCAAAAAAATGGCTGAACATAGTTTTGTGAAGGCTAAACAAAGGCTGAACAAAGCTCAAAAAAAGGGCTGAACAAAGAAAAGGATGAACATAGTTTTGTGAAGGCTGAACAAAGGTTGAACAAAGCTTAGAAAAAGGGCTAAACAAAGAAAAGGATGAACATAGTTCTGTGAAGGATGAACATAGTTTTGTGAAGGATGAATAAAGGCTAAAAAAAAGCTTAGAAAAAGGGTTGAACAAAGCCCCTAAGAATCAATTGAAAATATTATAATCACAGAAGCAATTGGACCAAACTTAAGACCACAAAAAGGAGGAAGGTGAGAAGCAAATCGATATGAGGTAGCTACTGGTGGTTGTTGCCGCTCGCTGTCGTCGTTTTGTGTTGCAGTCGTTGCTGTCGCAGCTGGCTGGGTTGTTACAACTATGATCGCGTAAATTTAATTTTGGATGTTTTTTTGCCATTATTTTTATTTTATTTTATTTTGGTGTGTTGTAAAAATAAAACAAAAACAAGAAAAATATATAAAATTATAAAAATTATTTCTTTT